>JAPMOB010237927.1:2444-22995 GCA_029875015.1 Lepomis gibbosus
CCCAAACTTACTGTGTCCTCTCCTTTAGTACTGCAATAAGATAAATTAATTAACTTAGTGCATAATCTTAAAGCAAATGCAACAAGCAAACAGCATGGAGGCAGTGAGAGTCATCACCAAAACAAACAGCTAATTTATGAAGCAAAATGCAAATCCTTCTTAGAAATAATCGCTTTATCACACAAGCTGTGTATGCACCTCCTACCAACAAATAATGAGCCTAACCATCACACACATACACACAAATAGTATTGGGACTGATGACTTTTTAAATACTATTTTTTAGAATACAATATGCCTTGAAGGTTCCCCTCGATGCGGAAGTTGCAAGTGCGTTGGAATATGATCAGATCTGCCTGAGCACATCTGGAGGTAGTCTGGTTCGCATTGTGTTTGGATCTTAGGTGGGCGTAAAAACAATCTGCAGTCTACAACATTGCAGAACATTCTTTCAACTAACATAAAATATTGCAAGCTAGAAGTCTGAAAGAGATTCACCTACAATGACTATTAAATGATTATTCTGTGCCATGAAAGCAAAGAAATAACTGTGTGTGAAGATGTGCATTGCGCTTATCTGTGCAGCTGATCTGCTGTTAACAGAGGATTTAATTTATCCATTGACAGAACAGCTTACAGCACTGCAACCCACCGGGACAAACTGGTAAAAAAAAATGTAAATACAAAGAAAGTAAAGACTTCATTTAGGCTATTACATTTGCTCAATTTAGAAGATATGACAAATAATTTGATGTTTCACTTAGCTGAACAACTCACAAAACTATATGAGTCTGGGGCAGATTTCACCTCAAACTCTGGAGGATAGAGCTTTGATATTAATAAGGAGAACAAGAAGGCATTAAAGTACCAATCGTAAACACAAAGGCAAGATCGGATTGTTTATTATCCGGATAACATCACATTTCACATCTTAATGACGCATGCAAATGGGGTGTTTAAGATGGAGAAGGGATCGTCCAGCCACACTCTGGTGGTTGTGGCATGAGGTTTGGGTAGGTGTGGGAGAGAAGTTTAGTATTTTGAAAAGAAAAACAAAATTAAAATAAATACCAAATTCAATCACTTAAAAGTTGTATTGCTTAAAAATGTTTTAGATGTGACTCCCCAGTTTTGCTCGCCCACCATGAAGAAAAAACAGTCCATTATCGTGTAAACAAGCAAACTAACAAGCATATAATTGACAGTTAGCAAGCTCATTAGTTCAGACAGCTTTTTTCCCTCTTTCAATAACTTTACTGAATGAAATGGTGTATAATCCTAAGAACAAAATGCTGTACAGAGAAAACTGACCAAAGCGGTGAGAGCTAGCCTATGGTGCCTCACTGGTGCTAACATGTTCCTGGCCGGCTAGTGTATTATTAACAGCAGAGCTCACCAGCTAGTCAGCTTATAGAACAACATAAAGACAAATCAATGAAGTCACAGCCCAGACAAATATAAAGTGAAAATAATCACACTGAGGAACTCACAACCAGTGAGTAGCCTCTCAGTTCTACACATGCCTCGGAGAACACTGGCTAAGAAATAACTGCTGGGCATGGGAGAGAGACTCATTTCCAAACTTTAAGATGTTGCTTAACCAAACGCAAACCAGAAAATGTTCCATCAATGCCTGAAAAAAGTTACTTTATTGATGCAAACATCTCTATTAATCCAGTCATATGCTTTCTGGAAATTCAAAACAACCCAGTTATTTGTCCATTTAGCTCTTAAAAAGTAACAGCATAACAAGTACTTTATCAAGAGGAACACATGAATGCCCCATGGATTGCATAAAGTCAAATTGCCATGCTATACAAACATAGATGCATATTAAATATGCATACTTGAATTAATAATTTGGCATGTTTTGAATTAAATATAAACTTTTTTCTGCAGATTACTTGACATGTCTCTGTGAAGTCATAGGCTGGACACTGTTGTAAAAAATAATGGTCACTAACCTGAACAGAGAAGATGTGAGAAAACTAAGAAGAACTCTAATAAAAGAGCGTACAGCCATGGTAGGCTACTTTTCACAGCAGACATTTTGACTTGTTACAGTAGGAAAGGCACAGTTGTTAGGCTTACTATTAATAACAATAGTTCAAGTGTCCCAGTTACCCATGACAGTGTGACAGCGAGCCATCATGATAATAGACCCTGAAACTGAAGCAGCTAAATGGGACATCATTGCTTTCATTATTAACACCTGTGCCTTTCCTAGTGTGACATGTCAAAATGTCTTCTGTTAGAAAAGCCTATTGTGTTTGTTCTCCAGAATACAGTTAAAGAGGTGTATGTGTATATCTGTGTGTGTTTTTGGACTTTCTGAAATCATAATGCACGGCAGTTTTGCTTCGTGGATGACACACACACCCACACCCACACACACACCCACACCCACACACAAAACAACACATATGCCAATAGTGGAATGTACACTAAAGTGCTGCACTGAAGTCTGAGGCACTTTAGGCTGCTTCAGTCTTTTCTTTTTATTGCAATTTTGGTTCACCACCAAATTTCAGAAGGAAATACTTTACTTTTTACATTTTTTACTCCACTACATTTGTCTGACAGCTTTAGTTATAGTAATTTTACAAGTTAAGAATTTTTACACACAAAAAAGCTTACAGAATATGATTTATTAAGTACACTACCAAACAGTATTCTACAAACAGCAGAAACAATTAGTCTATGAATAAACTAGGTGACTGGCAGAAGAGTATTTCCCAGCTATTACGATAATGGGAAACATTTCATGGTTAGAAATGTTAGGATTATTTTTGTCCCTTTTAATTTATTTTTAACATTTTTTATGTTTTGACTGTTGGTTGGTGCTCTTGTTTAATTGTGACGACATTTCTTACTATTTTTTTAATTTAAACAAACCAAAAAATCAATTGATTAATGTAGAAAAACATCAGCAGAAATAATCCATATATATAATATATATAAATATATGGCAGTCCTAACCAAAATAATTAAATAATAAAATAAGCTCCACCTCAACAACTACAACAGTAAAGTTCTGCCTTTATTAAAGCACGGGTAAGTAATGATCTAATATGTAGTAGTATAACTGTCACAGGGGACATTTTTCTAGCATTAGAGCAATAGAGAATTTTACTTTTAATACTTCAATTACATTTTCCTGATATTTACATGCTATTACTTTTCAATGCAGTACTTGTAACGGTATTCAACAGTGTGGCATTAGCACTTTAAATTAAGTAAAGGATCTGAATACTTCCTCCACCTCTGACACACACACACACACACACACACACACACACCTCTTCATGCCCAGTAATCTTATTTTAGTCACTTGCGAGTTCTCCTCCCCTAGTTAATCAAGTTAGAGCTCCTGAATCCAGCAGCAGCCGTTAATGCTTTCATGCTGTGCCCCGACGCAGCCGAACCTTCAATCCACCTGAATGTGACATGATACGGCGGCCACACCATGTACACTAAGCTGCTTAAGGATTGACCTTTGTTCTCCAAAGTTAAATCTCCATAAAACTTGCTGGGGATATTCTTGGTGGATGAATCTGAATGTTTCTGTTGACCTCCGGTCATTTCCTGTGTCATAATCACAGTGCCATGGAAAGAGCATTATTAGTATCAACAAACACACACAATTTCAGGGTTCAGGTACTTGGCAAAAGGGGGCAGTGCTTAATTGCAGACACTCAGACAGAGATGAATCAGGATCAGGATCTGCAATGGCAGATAATCAATAGGTCATCTGGCAACTGAGAGCGGTCAAGCAGCAGGCATTTATACACTGGGTCTAAAATAAAGGAACAAGTTAAAGGTGTAGCTCGATGAAAGAATTAGAACCAGGTGTCCACAGTGCAGCAGGGTCACCTGATAGGTGGGAAACTCAAAATAGACAACAGGTGGACAGATGAGGAACGACAGGACCAAGAGGGGGAGAGAGTGTGAAGCTGGAGAGCAGGGACAATGTGAGGTTGAAGATGGAAATTATGAGGCAGTGTTCTGATTGTTCCAATCAACACCTGGTTTGTGGTGGTTGCCATGGGAAACAACAAACTATAAGAGAAACAGATGTTTGCTAGCTAGCTAGTTTACAAAAATTCAGTTTCCCATGTCAGAGTTAATTTACCAGTCATTGTTAGCACTACTCAGCCTGTAAAAGCTGTTCCATAATGTTTTCGGTGGCTCTAGAGGAGTTTTACCCCCTCAAAGACAATTTTGTCAAGTGATATTGAAGCTTTTGGAGCTTTTGATATTTTGCTGTGGTAGCAGGCCTTTTTCACAGCAGACATTTTTACTTGAGAATGGCTCTGTTCTAATCAAGTGTCCCAGGAAGTCATGACAGTGTGACAGTAAGCCAGCATGCACGATAAGAGGAACCTGAAACTTAAGCAGCTAAATTCAGCCATCATAGATTTTATTATTTGCAACTGAGCTTTACCTACTGTGTCTTCTGTTAATAAGGTCTATGGTGCTGCTCATATCCTATAGCAGATACAAGGACACCTCTTCCTTCTCTTCACAGTAATTGTATTTTCAAACTAGAGGCCAGCATGTGTTGTTGTAACAGTGCAGACAATGAAAGGGGCAGAGAAACCAACACGTTCTCACTCCCAACTTGTCACATATGGATGCTAGGTCAAGACCCCTTGGTGACGTTTTTTAACAGCCTGGGTACCCATTTTGATTATAACAGTGAGTTGAACATTGATGCTAAGGTGCTTTCCAGTATGTTACAAACTGACACCAATGGTTCTTGACCACACTGTAAAAAAGAAAATGTTGGGAAAACTTAAATTTTAAGGCAAAAACTTCATTAAAATTTTAAGTTGGGAAATTAAACTTAACATTTTAAGTTTTGCTTTAGAGTTTGATCAACTTTCAGTTTTAAGTTTTCTTAACCCAACTCCAACAACTTAGAATTATTACTTCTGTTAACCCCAAGTTGTAATAACGTATAATTTTGACTTGCAACACCTTTGACACATCTAAATGTATTAATAATTGCACAAGCAACTACATTCAAAATGTGTTTTATTTTTAATAAAATCTTAATGGCCAAGCAAATTACAACCTGTATCTGTCTTAGCACTTTTCTTGGGTTGTAACAATGTATCACCTCTCAAACAACAAAATATAAAGAGGTGGCATTCAGGAAGCTCCGAGAGGATTTCCATGGAAGTTTTGACCATACCAAGATGGAGCATTCAACATCAATATAAAATATGTAACATGACAAAACTTAAAAGTTACCAAAAGAGGTAGCTCATGGGTTGATATATAACAGCACACAGAAGTAGTGTCTACAAGACAGGTGGAAAGGAAACTTGGGGTGAGGGTTAGAGAAGAGAGGCTGAGAGATGGAATTTGAAAATAAGAGTAGAGAAAGAGGGAAAAAGCAAATTAGAAGAGCTGGAGGATGATCCATCACATTAAAAAGATATGAACCATTAAAACATCATTATACAACGGCTAACAGAGATTTGTGAAATTCAAAACTGTCCAGGATCCAGTCAGCTACCAGCTCACAACTGAACACACTGGATTCACGCATGGAATTTGGTTCTCTGAATTGTCTCAAATTTGTACCTCAGTTCCTTTGGATACTTAAGGTTTAAAGCATAAATCAGTCCAAAGAGGTAGGCAAATGCTGTTGGTAGGTCAGGAAGATCTTGAAGGATGATTTCTTCTATGACAACACAAATGTTTGCGACACTTGCAGGAGCTGAATCATCATCCAACACAGAGAGGATGCCCACAATAACCTCTTTAGTGTGCTGCCCTTCTGGGTCAGCTGCCTTGTGATGACAGAAAGGAAACATAATAAAAGTAAATCAAAGTGAAAGACATGTCATTCAAATACTGTGCCTCAGAATAGAATTTATTTATTTTATGTTATTCCATTAATTCATTATATTTTCCTAAGTGTAGCGATGAAGGAACTACAAACTTTTGAAACTTAATTTCAATATAAAAAGATAGGTTATTAACAACCACTCACAAGACAGTTCCTGAACCGCTTCTCTTGACTGTCACAGAGATACAAGGGAAGAGCCTTTAAGGCTGCAGTCTCCTAATGTAAATATCTTTTTATCTGATAGATGTTCACCTAAGTCACTGTCGTTGTTTGTCACTTATGTAGTGTACAGTTTGTTTATATATAGTTTATATATATATATATATATATAGTATACAAAATATTGAGAATATTCCCTGTAATCTGTAAATCACCTTTTCATCCAGTCTGTTAAGGAGTTGAGCCATCTCAGACAGAAAACCTGCCCTCCTGGCCGAATTGGGTGTGCTGGTTTCAGGAGAACTTTACTGGTGTGGGTGAACTTACAGAATTTGCACAGCCATTGCAATCTGAAAGACATAAATGACAAGTTGCTAGAAATTAGCTATGAATAGAATAGAATAAACATTTAAGAGTTGGTTAATTTCCCTAAAACAAATGTTTTTTTAATATGTGACTGTTACAACTGTCATTGTAAAAAATAAGCTGCACTCTGGAATTACCCTTGACCAACTATATTCTGTCTCATTCATTTTGAATTTTAACTACAGGCCTGCATGTTGTGGCAGCCAAGACAATTGAAATTAATTAAATTTGATCATTTATTCATGTTTTTACCAATACCAAAGCTCATTTGGAAGCTGACGCTAGCTTAAAAATTGGAACTCCAGTGTTAGCCATTCAAATGTAAGCCCAGCTACTCATGTAGATGTAATGTTGTAAACAGACACATACAAGAAGTAAGACTATTTGAAGTAACCAGGCAGAAAAAACATGCCTGCCTGGTTTTAAAAGTAACTAACTTAACATAACTTTCCAAGACTAGCTTTTCTCGCATTAGCCACTAGTGTTTGCTAATGTTAGTTTAACTTCTCTGTGATAATTCCCAACTTATCTATTGATTAATCACAGCATATAACTTTTAATACTATACTAATACTAATAGTGAACACTATTTTAAAATGAAAAGAATATCAAAACTTACCTGGATGCTCTGAAGTCTAGCTCAGCGCATGCATCCATATGCGACAATTTGGAAGGAAGAGAATTTGGGCCCTGTTGACATACAGAAGATTTAGTAAATGTCTAAATCTCTTTAGTGCTTTCAGGCATAATGCATCTTGTTTGTCTCAAAACTTCACTGTTATGACATATGTGTTCGATCACATAATAAACAGGCAGTGTGGCTGGCTGGCAATGCCGAACCACTAATTGTTGTAATTGTTAGCAGTTGCCTGGGTTGCTAGTATGAGCTGCCTGGTCGGAAGACTGTGTATGTATTTGTGTGGCTTTGAACTTAATATAAACCTACACTATGTGTGCATGCGTGTGTGTGTGTATGTGTGTGTGTGTTTGCGTGTTTATGTATTGATTTGTGTGTGATTACTACTCTGAAGACTTCATCTCTCTCTGTTTACATCCCAGTTAAGCTTTAAACACTCATGATTAGATATCAGGAGTGGGAGGAAGGAAATAATGAAATAAGGAGGGGGAAGAAAAGAGTAAGGAAGGAAAAACAACATGTCATTTCCACAACAAGATTGTTTCACATGAATATTAGATTTCTCAAGAATTCCTGTCATACAAACTTCAGCCCAAATATAATTTTTGGAGTTAATGGACTTCTTCATATGTTTTGATAAAAGCAGAGCAATCAACCCTTAAAATTTTGGTTTACCCAAATTTCAAAACAACTTATTTTCTCACTTACCGGTAGTGGTGCGACACTTAAAGGAATAGTTTGCACTTAGTTGCTTTCTTGCAGAGAGTTAAGCTGATGATACACAGAGCAACTCTTAGAGCAATCGTGCAGGGCAACGTTGTCATCAATGGTAATGAGTAAAGATTACTACTGTAATCCCCTTCCCCCACCGTTACGCCACCCACCCCGTACCACCACTATCCGTTCAAAGTCCATAGTTGGAATTGCCACTTCTTAGCTTAGCATAAAGACTGGAAACAGGTGGAAATGGCTAGCCCATTCTAATTGCCACAAAATCTAAGAAAACTGACAATAAAGCTCAGTAACTGACACAATTTTGTCGTCACCAGGAGTTTGCAAGGAAATAAGCAGAGAAGCCACTGCTCTTGGAAACAACTGCGATTGACTGGTCTGCAAACAGCTTGCATCCAAAGACAGTTTACAAAATAGTGACACGAGATAAGCCTGAAAAAAATTTATCCAAGCATACTGTGTTCTGTCTTGTGCAAGGAAGACGGGGAACCAGTTGAGAAAAGAGTGCTGAGCTGTGGGCCCATGGTGGCACCATGGTGGAACAGCCGGTGCTAATCCAACCCAGTAACGGTTCAGCAGGCTGCAGTGGGAACCAGTGGAGGAGGGAAGGAGCGTGAAATCTTCGACACCTGGTGGCTCTTTCTGCACAAGAGTCTGCAGCTGGTGTCGAGAGCCCACAGCCAGCTGTGCTTCCTCAGTAGATCCACTGGGTTAAACCAAGGTTACATGGCCTGCCTAAAGAGTTAAAGACTTCACCTGTGGTCCAGTCTCTTATCCACCTTCCATGTTATGGATATGATGCATTTTGTTTGAATAAATAGACCAGAAATGATCTATTCTATGCTTGTTAATTATTACTAGGTTTCAGTGGAGTGTTCAAGTGTCCCATCATTGTCTGACTCTGTTTTGAAAGCTTTTTCACTTTTAGTTTCATTCAGCAGTCAGTTTCATTCTCTCCATACAAAGTACTCAGTATACAGCTATGTAAGAAATTAAGCTGTGCATAGTAGTTAAAGTGAATTGGGTGCAGAAAAAGCACTTAGCCCTCGAATGATAATAGTTATATGATTTGCACACAAAGTTTTCTTGTCTCAAAGACTAAACACTGCATTACCACCATTTTTGCAGTTTCTGAGACACTACGATCAAATTTAGACGTAGCATTGGGTGCTGGACTTTTCCATAAGACGGTTTCATCATTGCCTGTGAATTGATTCTGCGTTGGATTTCCTATGAAAGCCACCAAAGCTGGAAGTAGTAGACATGGTGTGAAATCCAGGGTGGTGATGCGAGCTCACTGTGCAATGGCACAATTATTTACAGACCGTGAATTAAGCCACTGCTACCTTACATAATCACAGAGTGCCTTAATAGCTCATTGACTCTCACGTTTGCTAGTCAGCAGTACGGTGTTGTGGTCAAAGCTCAGTTCAAATTGATTGCTATATTTTTACCACCATTTCATATATTACATAACTTATATTTCTTGCTGGTGAAGAGAGAGTTGAATGTTTTATAAATCGCCAAACTGAATTTTTAAATTGGATAATTCTGCTTCAGATTAACTCCAGATTACATCCTATGACTACTGATTAATAGTTATCTGTACATGTCAACTAATGTGTGGTTAAATGAGTGACAATACAAAAAAATGCTAATGCTAAATGCTTGTGAAGCAGCAGGATGTCTCCCTTTGCCAAGTCCAACATTTTCAATAACATGACACTTTAGAGTGGGTAATAGATTTTATTAACAAGGACAAGGAAAGAAACGCGGAAATGCTAAGGTTTGGGAGGGTGGAGTGACGTAATTGGTCTGTTTATTACTGTTGCATGACAATCAATGCCAATAGTGTCATGAAAGAAAGTAGCCACAACTAACAGTAGCAACTTCACAACCGACAATCAGTCACTACATCATCAAGCTATTTTGTGAGGACATGCTATCAGAGATGGCTAGGTTAAGTTAAGGCAACTAACATACCTTTATTATGGTTGGAGGGAAACAGCTCTGTCGTGATTAAATATTTAAGAAACCAATGTAGACATCCTTTTCCTGATCTGTAAGATTATTACACTGCTAACTGTGTTGGTATTGATTTTGGCTGTGGCCCAAAGGCGAATCTCCCAACTGAAACCACATCACAGAAAATACTACTTTAAATACTGGGCTGCCAAGAAAAGCCTCTTCACCCAAATTAATATGCGTATAGTGCACATTCACCTTTCTTGTTCTGGGTGATAAAACCTAAATGGCTAAATGAACCACCAGCATTTTAAAAATCCAAGAGATTGCAAGTCATTCACATCTAATAAAAACAACAAGGGGCCTGAGGCACTTCTCTGTGGGACTCCATGTTAAAGGTTGACATTTAGATAAGATAGTCAACTAAAAACCTCAACTCTCTTACCTAAAGTATATGGGCTAAATATAAAACAAATTACACTGACCCATTGATGATAGTTTGTTAAACAAACAAGTGTCGTGAATTTGACTTCCAAGGTCAGGATAAAATAAAAGCTTTCTCTTATGATACTGAGCTTAAAAATAGGGAAACACTTATAGTGAACCACATGAATCAATGAGAAACTAAAAAATAATTTGCCCATTCAAGTTGTTCCAAAACAACTTGAATGAACACTCTAATTTAGCTTTAAATTTACTTGCAGGGTAGTTTTTTTATATTTACAACAAATATAGCTTTTTATTACTTGAAATAAATGGAACAGTAAATGATCAGATTCCAGACTTTCAGAAGTTAAAGCCCTATTAGTCTTTAATTGTTTTTCATTTTCCTCTTAAAGGGATTTGCTTTGAGTGTCTTTTTGTGGGCGTAAAAATGTTACTGGCTCAATGTAACGCGATTTAGAGGCGCACATCAAAACCTGCTGGCCCGCCACTAATGCAGCAGAGCTGCCATAATTATGTGTTTGTTTTTGAAGGAGATCTGATGTGGTTGTTTTCTGACTCGTTTCATCTTCGGGTGTTTTCACCATCTGTGTATGTGTGTGTGTCATGGACCAAAAGTTGTGTTGTTTAGTGCTACCATGTGTAGCTGATCACAATATGTGACACCTTTAATCCTTACAAGCACAATACATCACAAACAGATTCCATGAGTCATTCTGAGGTGGAATTACCTACTATTTTAATAACAGCAAGATTTCAAGTATTTTTGTAAAAAAAAGTTAATAACTTCCATTAAGGGGTCAAAACCTTAAACTGAGTGTCTCAGTTGTCACAGTTTAAGTTTACTACAATTGCTGAGAAATTAGACTCACCTTACCTCTTTAAATGGTTTTCTAAAGCCAAGGACCTGATTTTTGGTTTAACTGGCTATAGGTTTAAATTAGGGTTAAGTATTAAGATGCGATGTGTTAGATAGTACTCTCCACCGTCCCCAAAACAAAAATGAGGGAATATCTTTTGGAGAATCTATGCCAAGGAGCATCAAAGTTGTTCTGGAGGCTTGTAGTGGACAGCAATACATTTAGACCCTGTTTACATTTTACAGTCTCGTATCTGGATAAAAGAAAGATGCAAGTTAAAGCTATTTTTCTTGGTTTTCCTTGGCTACATGCAAATTGGGGTCAGTCCCACCACTGACCAGAGGATGGTGATACTGCACTCAGTAACAACCAAATAAATGCCATTAGCAGTTTGGTTACAACTACACAATTAGCTAGCTAGCAAAACTAACTCATCTGTTTAGCTAGCTAAACTGTCCATAAAATAACTATCCTCAATAAACTGAGACATGGATGAATAACATTTATGAACTATGATCAAGACGTTTTATTATAAGGCTTTCACGCCCATAAAGGCATCATTCAAAGTTAAAACTGATTGGTAATTTCACTGCAATTTTAGCTGTCATTAGCACTGGAAACTCTTTGACGGGGTGGGCGATATGGTCCTAAAATAATACTACAATATTTCAGGGTATTTCTACAATAATGATATTCTTGACGGTATGACACAATACTGAAAAATATTTTTGAACTCATTATAGCCATTGACCTCTCCTTGTGGGATTGTTGATTGTCCTCATACTCAACTGGCTGCTTCTGTTTGAGGTGGTGAAATAAGATTATTTGAACACTTCTATGATGAAATTTACATTTAGCTTTTTTGTCAAAAAAATTTCTGGTTGTGTCAGTGCTCACGTGTAACTCAACTAGCGAGACGGCAGAGGGGACAGCCTTTACGCAATGGAAGTAAGCAACTAAGCATTGACCTAGTTAACTAGTTGCACGTTGAAAAATTATGTACTATAACCTATACGAACCCATCTTAAATTGTTTTCATAAACGCAGCTGTGCCTAATAAGCCTCTGCCCAGTCTGCCTCAGGTGCCATCTTTCAGGCACCCTTGGTTACGATTTACTTTCACGCATTTCAAATAATTCTGCAAAAGTAAATGATATGTTGTATGAATTTGTTATGGGATATGCTTTAAGTCCCCAGTACCATCATGATATATCTTTACTTGTAGTCAACCAAAATAGAGCCGTTAAGGGGATTATGCATCTGTCATTCCTGTTATTAGCCTGTAGAGTTACAGATTATGGGCTGTAAAATAGGCTATGTAATGATAGTACAGTAAAAAAAATTCAAAGGTAGACTAAAGCTATATGCACCCTCTGGTCAATAAAACACCCAGGGTTTTCATTTTTGTTGATGCAAAACTACTCTAATGAGTTACTTTTTTCAGTAAGTAATGCTGTAAGAAAAGTTTTTAATTGGAGTCATCTTGTAATGTAACAAGTTACTTTTAAAAGTGGCGCTATCCAGTACTGGTTCCAATCACATTCTCCTCACTAACTTCGTCACTGAGTTGTAGGGATGAGGTTAGTTAGCAGTCAACAAGTTTGGCTTTGAAAATTAAGAGAACAGACACTAATATTTATTCTCATTTTGCATTGCATTACAGAACCAGTACGGTAGGTCAGAGATAAACCAGGAAGCATAGAGGTAGGGTGACTGGCTAATAAATTTAAAATCCCTGTTTGTCATTTCTAATAAATCAGAGGTTTAAAGGTTTCTACCCTTTTTGTTGCATACATGGCATTGCAATGCACACACAAAAAAGTATCCAAAAAAATCACACACACACACAGCCACGTGTTGGTTTCACTGATTACTGTGTGTTGTGTTCAGTGGTGTGTAAAGTGCTGCCGCTGCGAGTATTAGCCTGTTTATCAGAGTGTGTATTAACGTGCTGCAGCGCAGGGGATGAGGGACAGAGCATGTGTGTACGCGCGTGCTAGCAGGGGATCACAGGTGTGGTTGCAAGCTCCACAGAGAGCCTCCTTCCCCCCCATAACCCCTACGCCCCCCACCCTGAGCATCCTGGGTAATATCAGCCCACAGAGCACCTGCGTCCCTATCCCACAACACACACACACAAACACACACACCTCTAATGGCCCCGTATCAGCCTGCCATACGGCTCTAATAGCCAGCTGTGTGAGCAGAAATCCAGTGGACCGTACCAACACTCACTGATGCAGTTGTAATATTAGATGTGAGTTAACTATGAAAAAAACTTTGTAGTCTAGCGACACAAAACAGCACATGAATGCATACCCATCATCTCGAATAAACTCAGAAATACTCTGATTGGATGAATGAGTTGGACATCCAGCAAACAAATACAGGACAAGACAAATATTTATGGCAAGAGATATGTCAGATATTAAATATGTCAGATATTAAAAGGACAATTCTAGTTTTTACAACATATTTTCATAGCCATTCATCTAATAATAATATTATACTATACTACTAAGTTTTAATTGCTGAGTGTCTAGTGGGAGCAGTCAGACAACTAGACACGGTGTAAACAAAATGTATTTGGAAGCAAAAATAAAGGTGAATGGTAAAAATGTCTTAAGTCTGTAAAAACAGGATCCCAGCAGTTACTTACAGCCTTCAGCTGGTCTGTAATGGTCTGTAAAGGGCCTAATACACACACCAGTACACACACATTGTGGAACTTCAGTACGGATGTTTACCACCTCCCTTTTTACACAGAAAATCATCAGCAAGCATTCACTTAAAGCCAAAGTCTGAACAGAGGAGTGGTTGACAGATGGAGATACGGACAAGCAGAGGCAGATTTGTTAGCGTGGCACTTACTAAGTTTCAAATTGTTATCAGGTGCCCTGGCAAGTAGACATGAAGCTGCGCAGCGTTAGCACAACTCATAAATGAATCTGTTTCTAATGGTTATCATTTCGGGGAGATTCCTCATCGGTATGTATCAACAAATGCAACCATGAATAACAAATTTGGTATGTAGAATGATGCCATAAAAAAAAATTTCTGGACATTTTTGTCATTTTCACCTGCACACATGGCTTGAATTGACTTCCACATGTGAGCAAGAGCTAACTGCATTAACTCATCTCAGTGATAATGATGGTAACAAAAGCGCCTGCAGTGATAACACACAGACTCCACATGAGGTTGCACTTGTCCTCTGTCCTGAGATGATGGATGACAGATTGTGGACCACATCCAGTTTCACCTTTGTCCCAGTAGTGACAGCTGAGAAAGCCTGCAATGATCCCTACAGGCCGCCAACTCACATTGTGTCTTTTATCATCTGTCTGACCGTTTCTTCATTTGTGTTTGTATCTCAGACAGTGCTCAGGAGTTAAATGTTGTATAGGAGATTTAAAAATACTTTTAAAACAGTCTGTGCCCCCCACCCATCTAATTGCATTGTACACTTTGAATTTTGCATGTTATAGCTGCTGTTTTTACATTCATATGTCTGTGGTTAGGTTGGTGGGGACTGTGCACTTTACATTTGCATTCAACAGCTGTCCTTTTTTTATAAAGTTTGTGGTTAGAGTTGAGGTATGAGAAGGCTAAGGATTGGGAGTGCCTACTTTTACATGACAACATGAACATTTAGCCCCCTACAATGCAGTACAAACACTTTACCTATTACATGTGTGTGTGTGCTGTACTGGCACACCTACAATTTCAACCATCAGAGAATTAATTTAATTGAAATTAACTGTAGCTAGCAACTAACAACAAATGCAGCGATTTTTTGTGACGATTAGGGACCATTTGGTGCATTTACGGCCTATATAATTCATTATATTAAAGAGGTTTTCAACAGGCAAAGAGGGCAAACGTTTCACACAGAGAATACTTTGGAAAAGTTTTATCAGATTTTCATGTCCTGCCCACAACAGAATCAAAGAATAATAGTTAAACATCAAAGTGGAACAAATCAGAAACTGTGTGTGCTCCATCCAGGACAGAGATGATTGTTAAACTGAAATAGACTGTAAAAGCAAATAATGTGTTTTCATACTCCGTTCCCTTCGTGGCACAAATTACACAAAACAGTGTAAGTGACAGTGGTTGAATCCCACGTATGATCACAGATTCAGTTCAGGTGGATTGTCAACATTTACATCACAATGTACATAAATGTGCAGTAGAAAACAGCTTCATCCCTTCTCTTCCAGTCTGTTTTAGAAATAGTAAACATTAGGTTCAAACTTAAACTGTGTAACACTTCAGTTCAAACTTCTTCAGACTTGCTCGTCCTCTTTTGTCACATTTACAAAAGACAACTGTAGTCATTTCAAAGCAAATAATAACAAAACTATAATATTATTCAGCTTTTTGTAAATATAAAGTTAGCAATAAATATTAATGGGAAGGAACTGGTCTACTGTCAGCAAAAGCTTGAGTTTCACATAGAACTCAGTTGATGCAGGGACCTCCTCAAGCAAATTTATATATACTATAATTTTTCACAGATTACAAATGTAAAATGGCCGTCAGTTTAGATTGAGTTTGGGTTGAGGTTCTCGTGTTTTATATCCCTGCATACCTCCATTTCCCCCACGGTGAATGCCCTTCTAATGAGGTACTGTGGACCTATGTCAGTAAGGTTTATGCTTGGTGCAAATATAACTGCATGTCACCCTAATAAGAATGGTGATATGAGCCAAGTGTTTCAATGTGTTTTTACATTTCTTTATTTTTTCTTTTGTCCAGAAAAATAATGTATGTGTGCTTGGGGAGGATTTTACTCAAAAGCTGTAGTGGGGAGAGTTTGTAAAGATGGCAGTATATTTGTTGTGTTCTCAGACTGCTGTGCCACTGCAAATCCAGGTTTGTTCATTTATTGGCATCTACGTCACATCAAGGAGCTTGTGAGTCATAGTGGAACTAAAATTTTCCTCAAAAGTTGCTTGAGAAGTAAACAAAGTTTACTTATGGACCAGAGACTGAAAGCAGTTTTTTCCCTTACAGTATTTCTGGTCACAAACTCATCGTTTTTCTTGTGAGAACATGTCAAACTCAATTGCCATCTTAACTCGTACTCTACACTCTAAAATGTATGCCAAACTCTAAAAAGTATAAAAAATTTTAACCTGTAAACATAAAGAACAAGAACATACATAAATGAACAAACCAATTTTTAGCTTAAAAAAAGAGGCTGAAGATTTGTAGTGGAAACTTCTTCTTAAACCACTCCTGCAGTATAATCCACTTCTCAACTGTCGAAGCATTTAATCAGTATCCATTCGTTAAAGTACTTTATAGCTAAATACACAGCTTCCATGTTGCACTATTGCATTTAGATGATGATTGTGAAGGAAGCTGTGTACTTAGTATTACTTCAAGAGAACTGTAAGACAAGAGGATTGTGCAGCAGGAGTAGTTTAAAGTCACCTTTAAGGCATTTACATAGGAAAGTGTTGGATATTTTGGCAATGTTGTAGTGATGATCTAGTGCTGACTGAAATGTATTCCCATCCTCACCAGAAAAATTAGGAGTAATAAAAGGAGAAATGTGTTTTTTCTTTAAGTGGTATTGAAAATCATCTACAGGCAGCATTAAACCAAAAACACTTGTAGTATCTGATGGTAGTGGTAGTATCTTTAGATCCCTTTTCAGTTAAACATACTTAAATATTTTTCCACAGTTCTTCAGATATTAACGAGCGCTGACCACCAGCTCTGCTAAAGCATGAAAATGTGTGTTTATTCACAGGTTATCTGTGTGTGGACTTCACAGTTTGATGGTGTCCATTTAATGTTTTCCTCAGTTCTCTGTGTTGTTTCTCTGCTGTTATCTCTGTTGCTCTGCAGAGTGGGGGCTGTCCAGACTGCTGTAGGGTGACAGGGAGGAAGTCGCTGGCCCTGAGACTTTCCCATCATCCCCTTCTTCCTTCTCTACCTCCATTTCCACATCCCTTTCTTCTTGTCCGTTTCCTCCCTCTGTTCTGAACACCTCCGCTGATCCTCTCCCATCCTCGCTCGACTCCTCAGATGCAGAGAGACCCTCCTCCCCTCGACTCCCCACCCTGCCTACGCCTCCCTCGCTCGGACTCAGGCTGTCGCTCTCGTCCTCCCCGGGGATGAGCTCTCTGACCTGGTTGTGGTGCTTGACGTTGTAGCGCTGGTTCTGGAAGAACTTGATGATTGTGTGCTTGGGTAGATCCAGCTGGGCTGACAGGGTGTGAATGGCCTCCTGGTCAGGGTAGAGCCCCACATCGCCAATGAAGCTCTGCAGGATTCCCAGGGCCTCAAGGGAAATCCGTGTCCGTGAGCGGGCCTTCTTTTGTCCTCCCCCTCCAAGGCCAGGGCTCATCCCACGCTGGGGCCCGTCTTCTGAGCCATGCAAGACCAGCGATGGGATGGGCTGTGGTTCTTCGTGAATGGGAGATGGTGCTGTCAGAGGTGGTAGGGGCTGTCTGTTGAGTGCCTGTTAGGAAATGAAAATTCAAACTAAGAAAATGAAAGAAGATTTTTTACAGACACTGGTTGTATATGTAAAGTCATTACTTACAGAATTTTAAAGGATATCAAAGAGTGTGTTCATTCTTCACCTTTGAAACAGATTGCCGAAAAAAAAAAAAATCTTAACTAAATTCCGCTTACTGGCTTTTTCTTGAGCTTTCAACTTAATCCCACAATCTTCATCAGCATATATACGGGTCTTCCCCCACATACAAACACTTGTTTTTACATAACTGATGCTCACTTGAACTATCTGCCGGCAAACTCCATTCACTGATAAAGACCATGAGATGCAGTTGAAAGTCCGGAAAAAAGCTATTAAGTTGACATTGAGTTGTCAGACGCCATTATCACTGTTAAAAGTTGTGATACTGTAAATAAATTTGGAATAGCAGTAAATAAATGAGATCAAGGTGGAGAGCAGCTTCTGTGACATACTGTTGGTAATTAAGCGCTTACTTTTCTTAAAGTAAGCTGTTTTGTTTTTTTCCCGTCTCGTCTACAAATCTCTAGTGTCTTTTAACTGGTGTGTTGCCTCGACACTCCCACTGTAGCTTTTCACAGTACCTTTTCTTGTACACTCTGTCAACTTCCACCAACATCTTTGTTGTTTGTCAGATATTTAAAGTTTTAAAATGCGGCACTGCGGTGCAGTGGTTAGCCCGGTCGCCTCACAGCAAAAAGGTTGCAGGTTCAAACCCCGGCCTTTCTGTGTGAAGTTTGCATGTCCTCCCCGTGTCTGCATGGGTTCTCTCTGGGTGCTCCGGCTTCCTCCCAAAGACATGTGGATTTTGTGACCCTAAATTGTCCTTAGATGTGAGTGTGACTGGTTGTTTGTCTATTTGTGGCCCTGCGATGGACTGGCGACCTGTCCAGGGTGTACCCCGCCTTTTGCCCAATGTCAGCTGGGATAGGCTCCAGCTCCCCGCGACCCTGTACGCAGGATAAAGCGGTTGACGATGGATGGATGGTTTCAAAATGCATGTGGCACAGCTGGCTTGATGCCTCCACAAGGACCTCAAATGAATTTAAAAAACAAAACATTTTTCACAAATTTGTATCTACACCATAGACTGTATATAAAAACACATAACAAAAAAAATCTTCATTCACTGGCTGGAGTTATCACCATTATTGAAAAAGGTTTTGATATTATTGATGAAGGTTATACATTTTTCCAGGTATCTCCTAAAACAAACAGAGTTTCCACAACATTTTTCCTATAAGAAAATAAATTAGTACAGCTCCAAACCATTATGCATAAAATTTATCACCTCAAATTTGTGGAACGACTTGGGGATACTAAAGCTCAATGAGTAAAGCCTCTCATGTTAAGTATACTAAATGAATAAAACGTAATTTACTTTTGTATTTTGTACTAAATGCAGCAAACAAGTTTTTTTTGTTGTTGCTGTTCTGGACATCTGCACATAGCAAAGATCGTTTTAAAACTGTTAAACAGTTAAGCACCAACACATCCATTACTACAGATTCAACAGTTCAAGACAACAACTGGATGTAGAGATATTGAAGTTTATTCAACTTTCCATCACAGTCTGTGTACCTCGCGATGTGTAATTACAATATACTTGTTCTCATCAGCAGCGTAACAAGGGGACCACTCAGCTCTTCTTTCAGAGCCCCTCTACAGAGTCATTAACGGAAATGTAGTACAAGCGGAAGTGTGACTGACCAGCTTCCATCACCCGCCAACATGCATGCTAAACTCCCAAACTCATCACACAAACAACCACACTACTAGAGCTCATTAACAGGGCGGGGTGG
The DNA here is from genome assembly GCA_029875015.1 of Lepomis gibbosus. Lineage (NCBI taxonomy): Eukaryota > Metazoa > Chordata > Actinopteri > Centrarchiformes > Centrarchidae > Lepomis > Lepomis gibbosus. The sequence continues at coordinate 21,766 of JAPMOB010237927.1, forward strand.
CCAGCACACCCAAACACAGGAATCCAACACCATAAATCTGTGGTCCATCTGAATTAAAGGGCCTAAATAAAGATAATGGCAATTCCTTTTTCTCTGCTTCAATAATTACAGGGTATGTCCTGAATAATATTGAGGTTAGGGTCAGACTGCAGAGCATTGTGGTTTCGGGGAGAGGGTGGGATGGAGGAGGAGCGTTTAGCAGGAAATGTGTGGGCCGGTCATTTACCACTTCTATTTTCAATGACTTATGGGACACAAATATGACGAAGAGGAGGGCTGCTGAGAGGAGCAGGTGGTAAGATCAGACAGAGAAAACTTTTCTAAACAGCACATGAAGAAATCACATGTTGCGTTTTCTCACCCGTAAGACACTTTTGTTAGGTTATTTGGGATTTGATTTGTGTTCTTGCACATGGCTGCAGTGTGGTCGAATGGTTGTGTATTTTTTTAAAAATTGGATTTTCACACAGATTTTTGCCTAGTTTTAATCTTATTAAAAAAGGAAGCAAAAATAATGATCCTTAACTACTTTACCATTGTAGCGGGACAGAAAAAAACCTATATTCTAGGAGAGCACTGAACCCCAGCTATGGCTGCACGTATGTACCTGCTGGTCTGGGATGTGCAGGACAGTGTGAAGTCTGTCGCTGTGCTGCTGCCTCGACTCCTCTTCGTAGACCTGGTCTCTTTCGGCTTGCTTTAACGCCAGGAACCTCCTGATGGTGCACAGGTTCTCCCACAGTGTGCGGTTCTCGGGGCTCGGGCTCTCTTTCCACCTGAGCAGCTCACACAACCAACCCTGGAGGAGAGACGTGGAGGAAAGCACAGTCCGTTTCCTTCTCCGATTAAACAGAAAGGTTTGACCGACCCAAGAAGAAAGACCTGATGCATGCGATTGTTTGTCCACTTCTGTAGCGTTTTTATGACTCTGTTGTGTTCGCTGACAAATATTGCTAGTTGGACCGAACACATCAGATGCTCACATATCTAATTCAGCACATTCGGTGGCTTTCCTCATGCTCCTCTGGGTTCCTAAACTGATTGGAGTCACACACCTCTGTGTACAGGTACCTCACTTATTCAAATATAATCTGAAATAATCATACTGTTAATTGTGTTAGAATAGAATAGAATATAAGTTATTCCCCGAGAGGAGAAAGAAAAAAGCAGAAGAAAAAGGTCTGAGGGGAGCAGTGAATGTCTGCAAGGCTGCGTGTGTGTGTGTGTGTG
>JAPMOB010237929.1:0-13966 GCA_029875015.1 Lepomis gibbosus
TCTACCCGCCACTGTGGCTGGTATACAAGGCAAAGTCACCCGCCACTTTGAAAAAGTACCCGCAATTGGCTGGTGGCGGGGGCTAATTTCCTACCCTGGTTGTGCATAAACAAAACAAGCCACGGGTTTAGAGGGAAACTGTGATGGATGTTTTTGGCAGTTTGTGATTCATCACTGAATTCTGGAGATGATTCCGTTCTGGTAATTCTTTGTTGCAGCCTCAAAGATGTGCGTTGTTGTTCTCTGTGATCTTCGTAAAGTAGTTAAGTAAGTTGCTGTTTTTCCATCACTGCAGATGTGGAGACTTGAATGTGTGTGTGATCTGTTTTTTAATCTACAGTAGTCTGGCCATTTTTTCTCACTATCTGCCCTGAAGCCTCTCGTCGACTTTGCTGCTCTCTAAGCTGAATTGAAGTTGTTTTATTATTCGGCGTTGTGCCCTCATTACCACGCAGACCTATATTTTCAAAATACAATTCCCTAATTATCCCTGCTGTCGTAGTTTTGCATCAGGAGCGGGGTTGGGAGGGGGGGGGGTTTGCTCGGAAAAGGCTTTCATGTGCGACGCTGTTTGGGCCCATTTCTTTTCTGCTCCGTTCCTCCACAAGCACAAAAAAAAATGTTGAGCAAGATGTCTGTGTGCTGGTTCACAGCAGAGTTTGATCATGATTACACTAAGAAGAAAGAAATCTTTGCATTTTTGGGAGGATTTTTCATTAATTTCTGTTCTTATATGGACAAAAATAATAAGGGATCTGCAGGCCAAACAGGAAACAGCTTCTTTAAAGGCCCAGTCAGTATGTTTTGACCGTATAAGTGACTGTATGTAAACGGTTTGACCTACAGGTGCGTGTAAACTGTAATGTAATGTAGGTGGAAATGTAAATGTTATCTTCTGCAGGGGTTCCTAAAGTGTGCGCCACTCGCTCCTCTTTACTTGAGAACATTTGACCACATAAAAAAACAGAGTTGACATTTACATTAACTAATCTTTTAGTCACGCTTGCGGCATGGCTCTCGGGACGGCAATGTCGGCAGCTTGTCGGTCTATCACTTAGGTCCAGACTGAAATATCTCAACATCTATCTGCCCTGACATTTGCAACAGATCCCCAAGGTCTCTAGAGGATAACGCCTAATGACTTCGGATGCCTGACTCTGCTTCACCAGCAGCTCAAAGTTTTCACTTATTTAGTGAAATACCTTAAGATTATTTTGTAAAGACATTCATAGGCCAAAATATATATTTGTCTGATACTTTGGTTTCCGACCAAAGACATTCAGCCTCAGCTGTGCTCTGTATTTTGTGCTAACATTAGCGACATTAGCATTTAGCTCCAAGCAATACAGCTTCACAGAGCCTTAGTCTTGTTATGTTGCATGTTTAAATATTTAAAAGCTGAATAAATATAAAAATAAGCATATAAATTCACATATACCTCGGCTAAATATTTAGTTATGAAACATTACAGCATGTGAGTTTTCCATGCAGTCAGAAATAGTGATCGTAACTAAACTATATAAAGATTTATAATAGAGCTCAAGGCCGTAAGAGGATGTAACGTTACAGAAGCTGTCCTTCAGCCTACAAACACTTCCAGCGCCACCGAAACCCTTAACCTGCACGCTGTAGTGATGACCTTCACCTCTGACCTCTGATCTCTGAGAGCAGAGGGTCAAGAGAAAAGAGGATTTCCCTGCAGGGAGCAATAAAGTTTAAAAATTACATGACACTTGATTTAAGCCTGTTAAATCCATCAGAGGGATCAGAAGGGGCTGCACGCAAAGCTCAGGCACAGGTTTACACACTAAGGCAGATTGTAAACACAGAGCGGGACAACACAGCAACCACACATGGTAAAACAAATAAAATAGGGTTTTAACTCATCAGTCCAGTCCTGACTGTAGCCTGAATGAATAAAAAAGCAGATTCTGTGTGGTTTCTGCTGCTTTAGTCAACAGGTTTGATCCTCCAAATGTATCTCAGCTGCCAGTAACCTGCTAAACTACGAAACACACCTACTCAGAGCTTTCAGCTGCCAAAACCACCACTGAATTATTTTTAAACATGTAATTCCACCTATCTTCAGTGTGTTTTCATAAAAGTTAAAATATGAGCTGATAAACAGGAGTGGACTGATTCAGCTGATCACCGAAGGGGAACAGACTAAAATTAACTTTAGGATTACTGGGATCCATGAAGCTTAGCAGCTACATGACCATGAGTACGATAATGAGTAAGAGTACTTTGACTTAAAATAAATGAACTACAACTTTCTGAGTACCGTAAAACTTTGAATAATAGCCCGGGCTCTTATTTGCTAACTTCACTGAATTGACCCTGCCTTTATTTGGGACAGGCCTTTAATTTTTTTGCACAAAACTGAAACTACTGTGAAACAGTTTATTTATTTCAAACAAAATAATACTTATGTAAAAATGATCAATAATATCACATACACATTTATTTGATCTAGCTCCGACAGACTGCTTATGGGCTTTTATTTTGAAGGCGTAACGAAAACAACAACACGGTGTAGGATCAGATGAGTGTGGCAGGAGATAGCAGAAAGAGAACAATCGACTTCATACGACAGAATTAACAACTTGGATTAATTCTTATGAAAAGCATTCGGACTTAACGAGCGCTTCAAAGTTAACACGAGTCAGCACTTTTTTCCCATTTTCCTCTCTTGCAGCCAGGCAGGTTACACCGGTAAATCTAGAAGAATTAGACTTTGGGTCTTGTTGTTTCCGTTAAATGAACTTAACAGTGGTATCGTGGAGAATCCAACCGATCTAACGATATTCAGTATGTCCATATTAACATATTGATCATACCATTGAACATTATTATTTGTATTAACGGTCTAAGCAGCTTAGAAGCAGCTAAAGCAGCGACCGCGTGGGGTTTTATACATACAAAGAACTTCTATAAAAAACAAACCAGGCGTTTAATAAAGGCAGGCGTTTATTTGACAAAATGTGTTCCCACACCAGGCCAGTAAAGGAGATAGGCGGCTATTTGGGACTCGGCTGTTAATTGAAGTTTTACAGTATGTATGAAAACGAAAAAAATAAATGCCTTTTAATGTTATTAGCCATGTTTCCATCTAATTGTCATGCGAATTTTAAGCAGACCTGTAAATTTTCCACAAAAAAAGTGTGTTTCCATCAGCTGGTTTGGAGCGAATTAACCAAGCTATGGCAAGCGTTGCGTCAGTAACCAAGACGGATGGGTTCCAAACCAGAAACAAAACCAGCCGCTTGGAACTGATGACGGTTCTTAGAAAAATGGAGAGGGGTGCTCAGGAATGTGTTTCAAGCGATATGGGGATATCCAACAAGACGGCGAAAGCGGACACAGCTGATCTGACCGTGAGTTATGTGTTCGCTACGTCAGAACTTATTCGGCAAAAGTAAAGGCAAAAACCCACCTGAAGCGAGCGTAAAATCTTTTTTTGCGAATTTTGCCGTTTCCATCAACCTTTTCTAACGCGATACTTCAAAATATGCATAAAAAACGGTGAAAAAATGGAAACGCGGCTATTTATTCCTTTTTTTTGCCTCAGTCAAGTTTTAAGATATTTAGACAAAACCGAACTAGAACCAGCCCAAGACAACCCCGTCACAGAACGTAAAATCTTTCTGACTTACAAACCTCAGGTCAGCACAACAGATAGTTTGGGCCGGCACAGAAATCTCTACCTTGACTCTGCATGGAACCCCGTTGTTGGCCTACAAGTCACTGTTTCTGGTCACTCTTTCAGTCAGTCACTCAGAGGTTGCTACATGAGCGCCAGCCTGTTAGTGTTGTGGGCCTCTCGTAGCTTAATATTCCTCATTAATGCCAAAAGCGACATATCTGCAACAAGTTACTGCTGCCTATGTTTTTTAGCCCCATCAAACGATTGGTCAGGCGTCACATGACATTGTGTATAGACTTTTTTAAGGCATTGTACTGACATCAGGATGTTGCCTTCGCTTTATTTTCAGAGATCTGACTTCTGTGAGGAAAGATATTGTACTGTGAGACTCCGTCACGGACCATAAACAAGTCTATATGTTTTTTCTCCTTCAGATGCACGAAGAGGCAACAGGGTTTGTCATCGAGTCGACTTTAATTTGATGGCAGGCAAAAAGCAACGACTGTGTTTAAGATGCATTTGTATCCCTTCAGGGTGCCGCTGTAACTTTGGACTTGTTTTCTTACAGAAAGTTTACTTTTTAGGTAACCTTGAAGAGCTTTTCTTAAATCAGATGTTTTTTTAATGAGGCACTGCTGAACAAACACAGGTTGGGAAAGCCAGGGACCTCAGAGCAGCAGGAGTTTATCTTAGGATCCAACATTTGGGATGGTTTAATACCGTTTTCTGCTTCTTTTCTCCATGACTATCTGTGCTGTATAGCTGGAGAGAAAAAACCCATTAATGACTAGACATCTAAATAGCTGTCGTCCTAACATAGGACGCAGAAATGCTTATGACTTTGGTTTGGTTGTTTGGTCTGAGATAAAAGATGAAGTTTCTATATATTGGCTGTCAATACTGCTCCCAGATCTGTCTCTACATTCAATTATTTACTTACTCAAAATACTTCTATTCAGTTTTTCATTATTACACATTCGAAAGGCCAAATATAATATCTTACATTGGTTATTTTATCTGTCCAGCTCTTACGATAATCATCAGCAATTACTTTGACGTTTCACAGCAAATGTTTGGTTGTTTTTTCTACTTAACAAGCAACTAAAATGATTAACCAGTGGCCAGACTGGGATGGGACAGATTAATGGTTTGAGTAACTGCTTTATCTAGTAATTGTTTAAGCACCAGTTGATTCATCCGAGGGACACATCCGAGTGAGCTTTTAATTATTATTTGTGATGTGAATTCTCAGATACAGCAGATTTGAAACCAAATTAAGGCTTCATAGTGATTCTAATGAATTATAGTCAACTGTTTGTCCACATTACCAATTTCAACAACAGAATCACATCGGTGGTCTTTCAGAAACAGTTCAGTAAACAACAACATATTGAATTTAATACCGACCCTAATTCAACCAAATATTGTAGCAGGTTAAAGGAACCGTCTGACTCTTAACAGGCTGAAGGTTGGGGGTAAAGCTGTAATTTCCCCTCTAGGCTTGTAGTAATGACACTGTAGTCATGTGAAGAATGGATAACGTCTTTGGTTTAATGACCATAAATAACTTTCTGCACAGGAGGTAGAATAAAATGAATCAGTTGAGATCCATCTGCCAAAACTCAAACTGTACATATCCTCCTCATTCAACTTGTTTACAAAAGTTAAAAGGAAAATAATTCAGATGTTTTATAATTGTTCGTCCAAATTTCAGCTCAGTTTTGACTAAAGCTGTGGGAAACTCTCCAAAACTAAAACACAGCATTTACAGTTTGAAATTGGCTGGATGAAGGGATCTGTAGGCGACTTGAAGCAGAGATGCATCATGGACCCAATACTCCTGCTGACTGAACCTCCACCATTTTCTGCCTCCAAAATTCCACCTTAATTCCAAACGTCCACTTTCTTTTATTCTTTCTGTAACCATCCAGTCTGCTGTCCCACATTATTCAAACTGTAAGCAGCTTTACTTCAACCATCAGTCCTGCTTCAATTTAAGGATCTTGTTTCTTAAAGCAAAAATAATTCACTTTCACCACATACTTTCAGGCCCAATCCTCCCTATTTCAAATTTCTGGAAACCAAAGTTCCGAACAAACCAGCATAAACCTTAGGCTGATTTTCATCCTACACAACTTGATCAAATTCCAGTTATGTTCTGAGGGAAACGTAATGCCAGGGTTATGTTTGGTGGGAATGGTTTTTCCCCACGGAACAAAGTTCTATGTTCTCGTAGCTCACAGAAGTCGTAGGGACGGTCCCGTGTGAAACCAAAAGCCAACATTGACTTATTTAAAAGTTATGCTACTCACGTCACGTGACTGCCTACTACATGACCAAGTAGTTTTGTCGCCTAAACCTCAACAAAACCTTTAAATGACATTACATCACATGACTTTTTAGTACCTAACCAAGTAGTTTCTAAAGGCGTCTCATACAGACACTAAAGGGACCTCGTGCTTCTGTATGAGACACTAGAGGGCGCGTTGGTCCTACGTGGTTTAGGCTCCCAGTAAACTCCGTCCGAACTGTATTTCTGAACTGGCAATCAGACGTTCACGCCCACTTCAAGGTTTGAACATCTCCGTCAGCTCTTTTTCTGTATTTCTGTCCCTTTTCATGTTAACATACATCAGCTTTTCACTCCATCTATCCAGATAGTCGAACAGCTATTCAGGTCGGACAACATGTTGTACGAACTAGTTCTCACCGAGCGTGAGAACCCAAGCGTTATGCCCCGTCCACACTGCTCCGTTTTTGTTTAAAAATGGAGTTGTAAAACGAATCCGACCTCCGTCCACAGCAGCGTTTTAGCTGCTTATCAGAGTTGATCTCGGTCTGTATTAAAACGACTGAAAACGCACATCTAGTGGCCGTTCAGGTACACTGGGCATGCGCATGCCGGTGTTTAGTAGTTACAGAAGATTTGGCGAAAGAATGAAGTGCTACAGATAAAGAAGCACAACAGAATTTAATTTGGCATGGATCAATAACGAGCTGGGACTGTTACTGAATGTAACACGGGGGTTAAAAGCAGCTGTGGCGGCGGAAAACAGACTGGGATTAGTGCTGTGAGATGCACAGTACAAGTGTAGGCTGTATTATTTGGTACAAAATATTTTAATAAAAATACCAGATCAAAAACTTCATCAGCAGCCTTGTGTTTCTGCTTTGCATGACTTATGAGACCCAATCAAAGAGCCGAGCGTCTGCGTCTGCGTCATCGCTTCTAAAGTCCGTTTTTGCTCGTCTTCACTAAAACTCGCTCCGGAAACAGCGTTTTCAAACTTTCATTCGTTTTTGTCCAGACGGGAGGAGCAAACGTAGCAAAAGGTCTCTGTTTTAAAACCAAATGCAACAAAAGCCTTTAGATTGAGCAGTTAGGGGAAAGATTCTGGCTTTGGTTAAATGTCAATATAGTAAACTGTCTTCCCTGAGCACCTAAACAAACCATTCACTTGGTCTCTAAGAGAGGGTATCATAGGAAAACAAAGGAAATATGTTGTCGGAGAACCTTTGACAGAGGCGTTTAGTATGAACATTGTGTTAATTGCCAGATATGTTAATTAATGTTGATAAAAAATTTCACACAGAAGGCATTACATTCCCTTTATCCAACATCCACCTCAACTTTCTTCTCAAACCTCAACATCCCAACAAAACTCAACTTTAGACTTTAATTTTGTTTCCTCCAACAATCCAATCATCCACGCTTCCACCGCAAAGTCACCATTATCTAAACTCAATTAAAATTGACACATTTCCCTACGCACTGCGTCCTCCTCCAGTGAGCCGTACTGGACACATTTCACGATGGCAACCCTGCTATTAAAAGTCCACTGAAGGTTGATAAGCATGTTACATGTTAACGGCAAGTCAGGATTAGAGTATGCGTTCAATTTCAACTGGCTTTGGGCTCATCAGATGCTCCAGTGTTCAGGGTTTCAAGTGTGGTTTAAACAGAATCCACGTTCAGGCCCTAAAGTCTCACCCAGATCAGACTTCCTCTTGTTCCTACCAGTCACCCAACAGCTCATCCACCTCCTTCACACTATAGACATTCCTCACAACAAGCCCCAAGTTTAAAGGGACAATCTGTGTTTTCTTTTCTTCCCCTTCCCGTCCATAGTGGCATCATTATATGAGCCTATTATGGCGTTACAGAGGTCGACTCACAGACTAAATGCCTTGTTTCTGCCCGCCATGGGAGCCTTCTATAGAGCCGCAACTCCCTCCTTCAACAGAGAGGCCCCTTCATCGCGCTGCCCTCCTCCTCTCATCCTCCTCGCTCTCTTCTCCCTCAGACACAGACAAGCCTTTATCTGCCCATCATGTGCTCGCTCTCTCCTTCTCTTTTTTCTCTAGCCTGACCCTGTTTTCCACAGTGAACAGGCATGCTGGTTAGGATTTGGGGGGGGGAACACACACACATATACATGCAGAACGAGGGCGAAAAGGCTGATTTGGAAAGCCAGCTAAATATTTTATCCATGGCCGCGCTATCTGTCTGTGTAGCTTAATACCGATTTGATGTTATCTCCTAAGTCTTTCCAGCAGAGTTTTTTTTTCTGGTCAAATAATCTCTTCATGTCTGCTGTGCAGCGTTTAAACTGTACGCCATGTCACCTTGTGGCGCTCCAGCGTTGTCTTTCCTAGCTCTCTGGCCGGCAGATGGGATTGTTGGTGAAAACATGGATGTGCCGTTACATCCAGCCAATAAACAACCACCACTGTAAACACGAATCCACTGTCGAGCTGCACCAAACTAGTACTTTTACTTTCAGATTTTTTATGAAGTGATTCTTCGTTTGTCTAAATAGCAAGTATAGCAATAACCAAGCTGACATCTTCACATCACCTTTTTTTAGTCTGAGCAACAACCTAAACTCCAAAGATATTCAGTTTACTACAATGTAGAAGAGATACAGCCAGCAAATCCTCAAATTTAACATTCTGCAAATTCAGACAAAATCAGTCAATGAATCAACCAATAAGTCGAGTTTATCTACAGCGAAGTAAGCTGCATTTCCTTTTTCTGTCAAGCAAACAGAAGATGTGGTTAGGCTTTTTTTTTAGAGGTGAGAGTGAGTTCACTCTTCACTACATCATTTCCAAATCCTAAGCTTTTACCCAATGTGCCCTTCTTAACCCATAAAATCCTTCCATAGACCCATTATTTAAATAACTTGTTGCTGAGCTTTGTTCAGCTCTTTCTTTTCGGCTTTTAGTCTAGTTATCAAGGTTTCCTGAGATCCCAACTTTGTGAGATTCAATTATATGAAAATGTGTACAAAATGATGCACGATATATTTTCAATTTGATGCAGCGGTGCAGCCATAAATACACTGTGCATGGGGTTTGGATATTTCAGTCAAGTAATAGAACAATGTTTTCTTTATCTGTCGATATGTTTTAGCCCTTTAATTACAAATCATGTAACATTACTGCAGGTAAAATTTCCAAAACGCATCCCAGTTTAGGTTGTTCTATGTTTTAACACCTTTCAGGCCACCAGTGGTTTTCCTGCAGTTCTCTACAGACTGAAAACCAACTTGCAAAGGCTTTAAATCTGCTGGAGCTGCGTAATCCATCACAGTGAACGGCATCATGTCAGAATGACGTTACCGTTACGCGGTAATGGATCGCAGACTTTCACAATCTGTCTTCATTTAGCATATTTGACAAAGCAAACATGATAAGCAACTCAAGCTCATTTTCTGCATAATCACCTTTTGAAAACATAAACAGTTATTACGCCTTTGAGAAGTAAAACATGAACCTTCAGGGAAGCAACAACGCCATTTCACTCAGCAACCATATGTGTAATGAGTGTGACTGTTGTTTATGCTGTCATCCGGTAACTTAAACGGTAACTTCGGTTATCTTTCCCATGTTTTTGTGTCTATGTTACTAATAATGTGACAGACATTTGCACCCCATAAAAATATGTTTGTTACAGCCGGCAGGCTCAGATTTTTATTCCAAGTGTCTAACAACATTGTGCAAAGGATGCCGACAGAGACAGGCCTTTTTTTAAAAAGAGAAAGATCCTTTTTGATTAACCAGGAACAGTCACTGTTTTGCTTTCGTTAAAGCCACCAGACTCCATTGATAGAAACAGTCATTTTACCTCGCAGTTGCAGTTCTAGCGCTGGATTGGTCAGTTAGTTTGTTCGTGTTATTGTGAGACTTTGTTGATTTTGTTTGTTCGTGTTATTGTAAGACTTTGGCTGGTGGACCAGAGAGGTAAAATTACTATGGGAGTCTGGTGAATTTAAAAAGAGCGATAAAGATACTGTTTTTGGCTCTGGCTCTGTAGGGATCCGTTTAAATACTGTTTTCAGACAGTGGTAATAACAATCTGAGCAACACAGTGGACGTACTTTGATAGGGCGCCTTGTTTCGAGCGCGCTTCCCCCAAAACTGGACCAATTTCAAAAAACGTCGTCCCAATTAGTCTCATAGACACAAAAACATGGGATAATGGGGTCCGGGGTTGAAATATACTGAAGTTACTCTTTAATTGATCACAAGTCGAGATGCGTTAGTATCTGGTTTGCTGACCACCTCTCCTAAACAAGTGTCCTGGGGAAAACTCTTTCACAGTCCTTAAATATCAATATGAAGACTCCTCAGGGTCAACGGTGGCCTGGTATTGACCTCACTCATGTCTGGAGAGAAACACACTGAGCCCTGTTATCCCATCCAGAAAATGAGATGATCTTTATCAGTTAGACTTTTTCAAAATGATTTCACATAATTTCTGGATCAGCATGGGGGAACGAGGTGAATTGTTTCTACATGCTGGTTTCACGCGTTGCACGGAGTTTAGAACCCCTCGTGATGTGCGTGTGATGTGGAAAGAACGGAGGAGGAAATGTGCTGTACATCACTGAACAATTTCCTCCTTGTCTTTCCACAGCGGACGCCATGTTCGACGTCTATACAACCATTTTCCTCCATCTGCTCGTCTGATTCTTCGCGGTGAGACGCCGTGCGCACGTGGCCGACGCTGAGTGCAGCCCGTCGTTTGGTTTGTCCACAGAACTGTAATGTCTGTCTCGTCTTTATCTTCTAATTTGCCTCCATCTGTCCCCCATGTTTGTCCCCAGCCTCTTTCTTTTCCTCCACTGTTACTCTTCAGTGTTCACAGTTTCCTTCATTGTCTCCTCCTTTTCTCCTGTCACTTGTCCAAATTCCTCCCATGAACCTCCATTTTGTCCCCTTACTGCTTCCCTTTCTTGCCAACTTCACCGCTGTCCTCATTCCCTTTTATTTTGTCTCCTCTCCTCCTCTATTTTCTCCTCCTTACGCTTCTTTTTCCTTCATTTGTCTGTCTCTTGTCATGTCCCATTTCTCTTCCTTTAATTTGTCCTGCCATCCTCCCATGCTTGGTAACTGTCCCTCCTTTCCTTTGTACATTTTTCTCTCCTTTCTTTCCACCATCCATCCTTAGCTTCTCATCATTCCTCTCTGCCATCTCCCTCGTTCTGCTCTCCTCCTCATCTCATTGTTCTAACATCACAGTCTAATTTGTCTTACGTCCGCTGCCCGTCCATCTTCCATCTTTGTCCCACCTGCTTCTTTCCTGTCTCACCTCCTCTTCTTTAACCCTTTTGTTAGTTTAACGTCGCCTTTACTTCCTCTTTGTTCGGGGTCTTTACAGCTTTGGGCTTTATAAAAATAATAACGAACCCGATTTCACCCCTCTTTTCTTCTGACCTTTTAAAAATATGTTCTAGAGTATTCAGGCGGTAACCCTGCTCTTTGTTGCAGACCGGGCTTGCACATTTGATGGCAGACAGCCAGACCATGAAAATCAAACCAAACCATGACATATTTCATGTTTTATTTTTTATATATCGGCCGTGCATGAACACATCAGGTCATTCACAGACCAAGAAATGAACAGCAGCAAGAAGAAGTATCACGAAAGCAGCACCACAAAGTGATAGTGGTCCACACTTTGGGGGGTCAGAGAGGTCGAACTTTCTGCTACAACTCTTATGGACAAACTGTGTCCAGTAGGAGAGATCCAAAAAATCACTGACCCAGAGCAGATAATGATTTATAGTATGTAACCATGTTTTTACAGCTGGGCTCAATATTTTCAGCAGATTTCTGAAACACATCTTCAGTATGTAACTAAAATAATTCACCTGTGCTTGTACTTAACTTGACTTCTTGCATTTTATGCTACTTCGTACTTTTACAGCTACTTAGTTAGGCCACCAGTTACTTTTCAGACTTAACATACTAAAGAATAGGATATGTTAGTAATTCCAAACATCATCATCTTTATGCACCAATATGATCAAATAATATAATAACGTATTATTGACAGGGAGTGCATTTACTTTCAATTCTTTAATTACATTTTGCTTATATATACTTTTACTTAAGTAGGATGTTCTTGACATGTTTAGGGTTACATTTGTTTGTTTAGTCCTTCCCACTCAGTGACACTTTATTCATCCCTATTTAGCTTTCATATGTGCTGCATGCGGTGTAACACACACTTTTCTGGGATTGTAAGCAGATGTGATTAATGTAACGTAAGTGAAGCACAGTTGTGATGATATAAAATGTCTTCGTAAGTGATATTTGTTGACAAATACTACATTAGCAGCCCACAACTGAGCTTATATCTTCTTATAATTACATTACAACCACATTTGAAATGTTAGTTGGATTATTTGAAGTGGTTATTTGATTATTAATGTTAAAAACTTAAAATCATTCGTCTCCTCCGTCTTTGTCACTTCTTTCTTTCTTTCTTTTCCCTTCTGTCTCACTTTTAATTCATCTCCTTGTTATTTTTCCCTTTAAAATCTCCCCTCTTTCGCCTGTCTTTTCTCCTCCTCCTCCTTTTGTTATGCTAAACGTTACCGCTCCTTATGAGCGCGAGACACACAGAGACGCTTTTAAAGGAGGAGAGAAGAGGGCTCGAGCTCTTCTTCTTCTTTTTTTTATATCCCTCATAGCTCCAATAGCGTGTGCTATTGAGAGGGAGGGAGGGAGGGATGCGCGTGCCCGAGGCTGAGCGGGAGGAGGAGGAGGGAGCCAGTCAACCACCCAGCAGTGCGCGCATGCTCGAGACAGCAGGTGCCCGAGCTCCCGTTGAAGAAAAAAAACTAATTTGCATTGCTAATGAGCTCCTCTGAGCCTCCTCCCCCTCCATTTTGGGGGGCAAAAAAAAGCTCCTAATATGGCGACATGTTTTTATTCATGTTCTCCGTTTCCTGTCCTTCCAAAGACAAACACAATAAAATATAAAAAGAAAAGCTTTGGTGATATTATGGTTGATAAAGGATCATTTACAAATTTAGCAGCAACAATAAAAACAATCCCTGTTGATACAGAACTATGAAGGTCACTGGCCCCACTGTAGACACACTGTAAATCACTATAATGGCCTATTATATACAACATAAAAGCCACTTTCAATTATGGACAAGTTTGTGGGGCGATTATTTTGGGTTAACGAACCGATTTAAAGGTGTTTTTACCATCAGATCCACAAAGGGAACAATGGGCGACTGAGTGTGACAAGTCAGACTGGGAGGCACATGTGCACCCCAAACAAGCCTTAAATGATCAGCGATCCAGTCAGTCAGAGGGATGCGACCACTATAAACGGTGATAAAAGAGCAACGAGTGAAGGGGTTCGTGGAGGGCTTCGACATCATCATCATCACCGTCAACAACAGAGAGAGGGGCTGACTGCGAATCCCTCACTGAGCAAAACAAGTGAAGCGCCAAATTCCCAACAAGCAGCCCCCTTGTCTATTGTGGGGGGAGAAAGAGGGGAGAAAAGATGCTGGCGTACTTCTTCCTTATGAGCCTCCGACCTCTTTATAGAAAGCAGCAAATACTAATAATAATACCGATGATCATAATACTGATTTGTTAGTTTAATTAGAAAAAGAATCCCGTCCCCCTGTTTCCTCCGCGCTGACCTCCTTTACGTCCCACACATGGACGCCCGGCTGTGATTATGATGCGATTTCAGTCGGTCTGTCTCTCGCCATGTGCGCGCGTTATTACACGCGCTTCATCGAAAATGGCTGAGAGACCCTCACACCCCCCCACCCCGCGTTTCAGTATCTCTTTCTCTCTCCCCCTCATTGCGCGCGCATCGTGTAACATCCTCGGGTTTATTGCACTGTAGTTGTTGTTGTTGATGTTGTTGTTATTGTTGTTGTTGTCGTCGAGGCGCATAAACAACTTCGCCCCGGAATTTTGGTATTATTTTTCAGACTGCACGCGCTGAAACACACAGACACACACACACACACACACACACACACACACACACAC
>JAPMOB010237930.1:0-15615 GCA_029875015.1 Lepomis gibbosus
GGTGAATGCAGAAGTAGTGTAAAAGCGCTTTGAGTGGTCGAAAAGACTAGAAAGGCGCTATACAAGTACGGAGCATTTAGATCTCATATGTATTATTGCTACTTTTACTTTATGCACTTTAGGGCCAGAACTCTTAAGTCAATAGCTGTAGCCTTTTTTAGCTGAATACCAAATAGTGCAAGATTTTGCAAGAGTATGAGACACTATTTAGCTAAAGTTGGTGAAACTATTATGTGTGACTTAAGTAAGTCCACCAGTCAAACATCAATGTGTTGAATTCAGCAAACACTTGATACATGAATGAATTCTTTCATGTTATAGTGTGGCTATCACAGAAAAAAGGACCTACAGCATGTCCTGGTATGTGCAATGAGCACCACTTGTCTCATAGAGCTCCTTCTCCTTAGTGTCTAATAAAAGACTGCTGTTTCACATCTAATCCCATCACTCATCATTGTATATTTAATTTATTTCTATTCTAATTAACTAGTGACACCATGTGGCATGAAATGCAATTACTGTGAGCTACTGTGGAAATGTTATAGGATTGCTTCATGTTTTGAACAGTATAACGCCTCTAAAACTCACTGTTGTATTGGCATGACATTTTCTGTACACATTTACTCTACAAAAAGGAAGACACCTTTAGATTTTGGTGAGCTAAAGCTCCATTTGTGACACGCTTGCCTAGGGCAAAAACATACATTTAAATCCAACATGTCCACAGACTGTGTTGAACTTTACATGCTCAGGTGAGAGCAGCACAGTCTGCGGATACATAGTAAATTGATTTATAGGCAGAAAGTACACGTCTGTGAGATCACAAAAATCTGATTCGTAATGTAATGTAGAGTGTATGTTTAGTTGACCCCTTGAACACCACAACACCAGCATTTCCCAATTAGAGCATATCCTTTTAGTTCTGTCATAAGGGAGGCTGAGAAACAATATCCACCTATCACTCAGAGATGATGAAAAAGAACCTTAAAAAGAAGATGGAGTCACATGTTTTTGTGCTTCACTGCTCCCTCAGATCAGCGTGGTGATGTTTGATAAAACAGGCACCATTACAAACGGCGTGCCTCGGGTGACTCGTGTGTTGGTGTTGTGGGAAATGGCCCGTATGCCCCTGAGGAAGATCCTGGCTGTTGTCGGCACAGCCGAGGCCAACAGCGAGCACCCGCTGGGCATGGCGGTTGCCAAACACTGTAAAGAGGTGAGCGTGGGAGACACATTCTTCCTGTTTATGAGAATGTATGATTTCATGCCTGTTAAGTTTTTTATCCACATAAAACGTCATGGTTCTAACATTTGATGGTGTGTGTGTATATGTGTGTGCGTGTGTGTGTGTAAACAGGAGCTGGGCTCTGCCGTGCTTGGTTACTGCCAGGACTTTCAGGCGGTGCCCGGTTGTGGGATCAGCTGTCGGGTTTCCAACGTGGAACATCTGCTGCAGCAGAGCGAAGAGCGCTTCTTGCTGCCAGGAGTCACCACCGAGGAAAGTAGCCTTCTCTCTGCTGCTGAGGCCACATCTGCAGGTCTGTCCCCTTTCAGATTCTGGGTTTCAACTTGACATTATGTTAGGTCTCTTAGCTAGCCAATCTTAGAGAGGTATTTTAGATAAAATTCCATTGTTATATCAGTCTAAACTGTATGTTCAGTCCGGCTAGTTTGCTCAGCCAGTTAGAGCGTGAAGTGAAAATAGGCAAAATGTCTGACTTCTGATCAGAAGGTTGAAGTCCACACAAAACTAGTCCATTTCGTTTGACTTCTTGAGGAGAGTTTCTTAACTGCAAATGTCAAATGGAAGCGACTCAGATGGTCTGAGTGAATGTGAAGGTGGTCGCGGCTGACTAAACATCCAATAGGAATTCATGTACCTTTTTTATTCTGTCCCTGTTGTATTCTGCATTCAATTTTCTAAAAACATTTCTGACAAGTAAGCTGGTTAGCTCAGCTGGTTAGAGGGTGATACCAATAACGCCAAGGTCATGGGTTCAACCCCTATACTGGCCAGAGGTTATAATTTAACAACAATTTTCGAGTCCCTTCATGGTTGAAAGCCAAAGGCTGATTTATGGACAAATGGTTGAAGCCATGGCAGCTGCCCATATACAAAGTGAGTGCATTCCAGTTTAAACAGTATCCGCTCCACTTCCGCCAAGTTGGGAGCAGTTCACACATGACTGAAAATGCAAAACCGGTTTGATCTGGTATGATTTGTGGAGGACAATTTGTTAAAGATACACAAATGCAAGCGGCTCAGATGGTCCAAGTGGATGCGAAGGTGGTCGCGCCTGACTAAACATCCAATAAGAATCCATGGACCTTTTTTATTTTGTCCCTGTTGTATTCTGCGTTCAATTTTGTGAAAACAAATCACTTAACAGCAGGCCGGTTAGCTCAGCTGGTTAGACCGTGGTGCTAATAACGCCAAGGTCATGGGTTCAACCCCCATACTGGCCAGTGGTGATCATTTAACAACTCAAAGTGGTTGCATTGTCCTGTTCATACTGCTCACAAGCAAGAGCTTTCTGATTTAAACAAATCCGCACCTCTTTTGCCAAGTTGCAAGGACTTCACACATGACTGAACATCCAGTGATTGATGATTCAATTTTTGAAAACATTTTGTTAACATGGCGCTAATAGCGAGACTGTGATTCCCATAATGTTGCAAGTTGCAAGGACTTCAAAAATGACTGAAATGGAAATTTACATCTTAGATGAACATTTAAGGTCCATTTAAGTATAAACTAAGGGATGTAATTTGATAAAATAAATTAAATCTTTAAAAGCCTTAATGCATCATAATAATCCATTTAAATACCTTAACAATTCATCAATATATCCATTGTTTATCCTTTAAAAAACAGACTTGAACTGTAAAGAAACTAATTAAATTAAATACTAATTAGTTATTTTATGTCATCTCCTTGTCTTGTAGTATTTTTCACTTCTAATACATTAAAATGACTTTTTTTGCTTCATATTTCATTCAGTTAGATTTTAACTATATTTCTTTTCTTATAGGTGAGCCTTTCTCTTACTCTGTAGTGATTGGCAACAGAGAATGGATGAGGAGGAACGGCCACCACATCGAAGCAGATGTCGATGCTGCGATGTCTAGCCACGAGACGAAAGGGCAGACTGCTATCCTAGTAGCTATAGATGGTGAGGATAAAACCTGCAAACACAAAACAACCCTCAAATGTACTTTTATCTACTATCTTCACAGACTTTGCGCTCTGATTTCTCTGTAGGCGTGCTGTGTGCCATGTTCGCCATTGCAGACACAGTGAAAGCAGAGTCAGCGTTAGCAGTGCATACGCTGAAAAGCCTTGGCATCGAGGTGGTTATGATAACAGGCGATAACAGACGAACAGCTAAAGCCATAGCTGCACAGGTAAAACACACACTTATACATAGATTTTTTTAAAAAGTCACCTGAATATATAAAATGAAATGAAGAGCCAACTTCTTTTTTGGGCACAGGTGGGGATTAGAAAGGTGTTTGCAGAGGTGCTGCCTTCGCATAAAGTGGCGAAAGTGCAAGAGCTGCAGGATCAAGGCCTGCGAGTGGCCATGGTTGGAGATGGCGTCAACGACTCGCCCGCCCTCGCTCGGGCTGACGTCGGCATCGCCATAGGCACGGGCACTGACGTGGCTATTGAGGCGGCCGACATTGTCCTGATCAAAGTAGGTGACAACCTGTGACTGACGCCGTGTGCAGAGAGACAGTAACGTCTTTGAACTGTCTGACCTGGAGGTTTTTACACTTTGTAGAATGACCTGTTGGATGTGGTGGCCAGTATCGAGCTGTCGAAGAAGACGGTGCGGAGGATAAGGATCAACTTTGTCTTCGCCCTCATCTATAACCTCCTAGGAATACCCATCGCTGCAGGTGAGGACTGGGGAAGAATCTGATTTACATACACCAGTACAGCAGATTTTTTTTATTATTATGGTGGTAAAACAGGGCTGGAAAAGTTTTAGCTACCCCATCATCCCCATCAATAATAAAAACAGTTGAAATGGTTAACAGGTTGAAATACCTTGGTTTCACACTGGATGATAAATTTACTTTCAACCAGCATACAAAGGATATTCAGAAAGGAGCCATCAAAGAATATTCTACTGACTTACCAGAGTATTGTTCGACCCACCCTGCTCTATTCCTTCACCTGTTTCTTCAGCATGACTTCTGTCACAAACTGGGTCAAATTGACACAAGCAACCAACACTGCAGCCAAGATAATAGGTCCGCCCACACCCACCCTCTCAGAACTCTTGCAAGGCCATCAAACGCACTGCAAGCACAAAAGCATAGGACATCACACACCCACTAAATCGCCACTTCACTGTTCTACAATCAAAAAAACAGGCGCCTGCGGCCAAAGCAGCCCTAAACCAGTTGACTCGATGAGGACACCGGGAGCCTTTTCTTCACCTGTCTGCTGTTGTTGTTGGATGTTGTTCACAGTGTACATTTGTAGGGAAATGATGTGTGAGGAGGAAAATGTTGTATGTTAATTCGTGATGTACAGTGCTGTGAAAAAAGAATTTCTCTCTGGGGACAATAAAGTCTAAAGTCTACTTTTCAAGATATCAAATATACAGTACATACAGAAAAAACTTAGTAAATGTTTTGATTATTAGACTTTTTTCCACATTATTCAATTATATTTTCTGTGCATTATTTCTTTTCCACACGTAATTCTAGTTGAGGAATACCACCCCCCCTCCTTAAATTCACGTTAAAAGGTATCTTATTGATGGAATATCAGAATCAGCCTTAAAACACGAGGTGTACAGTATATCTAAATGTGGGTGATTAAAAACACCACAGCCCCAGAAAAGTGAGTGTTAGCTATAGTCTAGTGGCTGGAGCACCAAAAGTAGGCAGTAATTTTAGACCATAAGAGTTACTAAAAATGGAAGGAAATATTTAATACATTTAAAAGGAAAGACAACCAGTTGTTAAAGTGACAACCTGTGGACGACAGTGAAAAAGCAATTTTGCATCTGTTATCTGAACTAAAGTGAAGGTTAAACTTTATTATCCCACAAGTGGAAATTCATGTGGTCATACACGTCCCATTTGACACACACATATACACTACACACACACACACACCCCATGCACCTACACTCCTACCGCAGAGGTGACAATGAATGATTCCATGCGATGCTGGCAATATAAAGTGTACATCATATACAATATATGGTATACAATTTAAATAATCTAATACGTAAACATGTCTACAAAATATCATATTCAATGCTGGCATTATAGAAAATACACCATATACAATATACAAGCTAAATCATCCAATTTAATAAAATCTAATAAATCTGGTAAAATCTGTCTAGAATTTAATAATCTAATTTCACAACACTAAAAATTTCAAAGTGCAAACTTAGATTTTATCACATAAATCTTAGAAAAGCCAAACAACTCACCTCACATCCGAAAGTTAAATAAACCAATGAAAGAGCTTCCTCCTGAACCTTAAACGTGTGTTGGCTCAGTATAAACTGCCCATACAGTCCTCTCCTTTGCTTTGCAGGGGTGTTCATGCCTGTTGGCCTCGTGCTTCAACCTTGGATGGGCTCTGCTGCCATGGCCGCCTCGTCTGTGTCAGTGGTTCTGTCTTCTCTGCTGCTGAGAATGTGAGTCCATGTTCATTTCCATCCTACCAGGGATGGAACGGTAGTTGTGAATATTATAGTCCCTCAGTTGCCAAATTTTACAATTGTCATTTTACGAGCGATCCATTTCAAAATAGACAAATAGAAAATCCCCTCCAATCCAGACAATATAATATTATTAGTATTATTGTTAGGGTATTGTTTCACTGCCCTCTCTGGTTCAAACTTTCAAGAGTGTTGCATCTATGACCACTGTAGCCACACCCACCAGTGATGTCACAGGGTGCTGACCAAAACCTGGAGTAGCACTACCTTTCTTCTTCATTAGAATCAACTTTCATTTCAAGTTTCATTATATATTTTAGCCACACTTCATCATATCATATCTCAGAGGTGAATAAAATAACCATCTGTTTCCTTCAGGTACAAGAAAGCCTCGGTGGAGCTGTACGAGGTGCGTGTGCAGGGCCGCATGAGGAGCCTTCGGTCGTCACAGATCAGCACACATCTGGGTGTAGACAGCCAGCGGCGCAGCCCTGCTCTCCCCGCCAAAGCTCGGGAACATCTGAGCCAAAGCAACGCAGCCCCTCCCGCCCTCTCTAGCCAGCCGTCCAGTCAGGGGTCATCCATAAACTCAGTCCGGGAGCAGCAGGACCGCTACTCCCTCCTGGACTACCAGACTGCAGAGGACCTGAATGTGTAGAAAAGGGAAAAGGGAAGAAGGACTATTTCTATGTATTTATGTAAATAGAGAAGTTTAAAAGTCCTCTTATTTTGGCGTGACACTTGTACTGCACACTCACCTTTACCTTTTGCACCCTAAACCACAAATATGATTTACAAGCTGCTAGCACTTACAAGGTGAAGGTATTACTGATGCATTGTGCATTTTGTTCTGTTTTTTTTGCAATATGAAATAGCTTTGCTTGTGTGTCACACAACTCCTGAGTCACTGCTGTACAAATGCACTTTTACAGTATACATAACTCAAAGTAAAGCTACATGTTGTTTGGCTGGATAAGGCAGTGTGAGTGTTTGTTTGAGAGTCTCAGGTTATACATAATGCATGAGCTGATAGAGAAAAATCCCAAACACTTTCTAGAACAGGTTTGTGTTTGTACCTTGAATCTCCTAAAAAAAATCCACTTCGTCATCCATTTCATCAGATTTTCTGCTTTGATTGGAAACGTGCACATCATCCTGGGTGCAGAGCTGTCACTCAAGCAAAGAGAAAAGCATTTCTCCATGTTGTGGTCTTAGATACGTATTCTTAAACAAAGCTTCACACATGCTACTATATAGAAATGATGAAGTGGAGTGCAGAGCTGGATTTGTCAAATGTATTTTGAGCTGTGCCAAGGATAATTAATGGAGTAGATTAATCAAATGAGTAATCCGTGGAGTCTATAGTTAACCAGGAAGAATCAGTTTCACATTTAGTCGAGCTGAATCGTAGGTGAATAGATATATTGGCTTCAGAGATATAAATAGGACTGCTGTCTCACCCACCTAATTTCACAGCAGACATTTTGACATGTGAAAGCAGGAAAAGCACATGCTTACTGGGAGACTTAATGAAAAGCCATCGTTAATCTTATTAATTACACCTGTGCCATTCCTGCTAAGCCGACCCAAAAGGTCTACTAGTTATTTCCCTTGGATACAGACTTTAGACATTAGAAACACGGCTGTTCACATGCACTTTATATTTTAGGTAAGTGTTACAGGATCATTTCACTCAAAGCAAATTTGTTTATGTGTGTTTGCTTTCCACAAATCAGAGCCACATAAACTGCTATTCCCTTTAATACATTATAATTTATCTTATTTAGTTATTTTAAAGTCCTAAATAAAAGTAAAATGGACTTTCTTTAAACTTTTTTAAAACTTCAGTGTAGAATAACTGGTGGGGAACCCAAAGCATTTGACCTCTTGTAGGCTTATTAACACAGTGAGAGTTGTTAAGGGCTCATGTGGCTCATTAGTCCACCTGGTTGTCATGTGCCAGTTGTTAAGAGTCACATGAGTCTGGGTGTGAATGGGTGTGAAACAACAAGGGAAGCAGTGTCAGGACAGCATTGTAAGTGGCTGATAAAGGCCGTAGTACGCTAAGAAATGAACCTATATGTATGATGTGTTGTCTGAACACGTCTGAAAAGTGTTTAAAGCTGTTCCAAATGAACCCATAATAATGAGTGACTTGAGATAATCATTCCAATAGTGATAATAGTGCACATTTCTTAAAGGCTTTCAAGGTGTTGCACTGCTTTAGCCATATAAAAAGTGATGAAAGTGGTTTAAAAAAAGAGTTTCGGAAAGTTACATAAATTGTCGGATGCAGCCCCCTCCCCCTAATTCTAATATCACAAATCTGTGGGAAGAGGCGCTTTCAGAGGTTATATGACTATCTGAATAGCACTTACCAATCCCTTAAGTCTTTTTTTGTGTTGAGTCATGCACTTGTTTAGCAACTGAATTGTTTATGTCTTTGCATTCCTTCTATATCTACCAAACCACTAAGATTGCTTTGCTCGGCCTCTGTTTATGTTAGGCAGCTCGTGTTTTAGTGGGTGGTGGATGTTGACAAGTACATATTGTTTTTTTGATGAGAGGCCAAACATATTTAAGATACTACAGCAAATCTTTCACTTTTAGATATCCAATGGCGTGGATCTGCAGACATGATCTTTCTATTGGTCCGTTAGCTACAATTATGTATTTTATTCATGGATTTCACTTTCTGTCTGAAGGGAGAGATTTTACTGCATATTCCCACTGATGGTTTTACACTTTATCTCTGCACAGATTATCAATTGCGTCTTCTCTTTCAGTGTTATTATTATTATCTTTTATGACTGTATTTTGTCACAGTGCCAATGCCTTTAAACGTAGGGTCAAAATGCATTTTACAGCATTGTTATAAGGATTCACAGCACCCTGGGGAGTACTTTGCTTGCTCAGCTTGCATCTATAATCATGTTTAGGCTGATGCATTCAATCTGCCTTCCCGGCGTGCAGCTGAGTGCATCTTTAGGCCGGCAGAAAAACACACAGACACAGTCGGATGGTCTCAGAATGATGCAGAGACATTCAAAAATGCCCTCTGACAGACAACGAGAAGGTATTAGCTTCACTTATTTATTTATTTAGTTTTGAACATATTTTAGAGAGGGCAGAAAAACACACAATTGTCAAAAATCTGTGGTCCGTGCCCTTGACTTTGAAACCCCTCAAAAGGTTCTTTCAGCATGAACATGTAAATCCTATGACAACTAGACAAAGTCAAAGAGCATCAAGTCGAGTCTTCATGTAAGCTGTTGGGCTGTCCAATTAAAGCAATGTATTGTACATTTCCTTTAAGACACATCATAACATGCCTATTTACTATCTTTTATTAACAAATTTAATTTGTTCTCCATGAAACTTTCTACTTTTCTGACATATGCAACTGTCAGGTCTCTGGTACTTTCCCTGTGTGTGCAGTGAGTCTACAGGTCAGTCCAAGTCAGGGCACAATCAGCTGCTCTCCTACAGAGAAGTGTGAGCTGTTTGTAACGGGTGAAAGAAGAAGGAAGGAGAGGTGTTCATCACCTTGTGTTTTCTTCTAGAATTTTAGTTGTTTGGTTTGTTTACTTCTAAACCTAAAGTAACAGATTTGTATCATACATTACATTGTCATAATAATAATAATACCCAGAGGAGGGAAGTGTATTTTCCTGATTTATACGTTTAGAAAAGGAATTTAAAAAGATGTCAACTCATTTAAACATTTGCACACATGACACACTTGCCTTCAGGGTGGATACCCTTGAGTGAACATTTTTCAGCTATTCTGCAAAAGACAATCATCTGGCCTAAGAGCAGTAGAGGAGGAAAAGATTAAATGTATTTACAACAGCCTAGAGGGATTAAATATTTCACACAGCAAAGGTACACTTACCTGTGATTTAGTTGTTTTTAACTTTTCTTTAACAGATATAAACAAGCGCTTTTTTCTGTTTCCAGTCCAGGGGTTGCAGCAGCTTCTGATAAATTACCTCCCCAACCACAGGTTATAATGGGTTGCAAAGGGCACTTACTGGTTCAAGTCAGGAACTTCTTTGTGCGTATTATTAATGGAATAGCTTTCCTGGGCTTCAAAAGCCAAAACAGTAAAGTTGAGAACACAAATCTTCAAAATAAACTTTGAGCTTACTAGGTTTTACTAAATCTACATTTAAAATATCTGTAAGTCAGAATTATTCCATCATTTTAATAAGTTAGATTAATAAAATGCTCTGATGGGACCAATATCTTTTAGTAAATAGGACTCCAACGAGGATTCACTCCAATATCAGGAGTGAATCCAGTTATTACGTTTCCTGGATGTTAATAGCTTGGAAATCCTGTTAAACAACTCAAGAGTACTTAACTACTAAATAATATACGTGATTACTAGGATACACTATTATATGCATTACAAACATGCAAGATAAAGCCACACATCTCTGGCTTTATCTTGCATGATGCATTGACATAAAGTCACTGATAAATGATTACACTAAATTTTGTAGTAGTAGCCCTAGTAGAGAATGACTGCACCACACCCCAGATGGGACTTAAACCCACAATCCCTGGCTTAGGAGGCCAGTGCTTTATTAGGCAACTGGGGTTATAGTATATTATGTATTTCAAGAAATTGTGGTCTGTGAATGAGATGGTTATTAATCATACATGGATGTAATTTTTGGATGTCCACGTACTTTTGGCTATAGTGTTACTCTCTCTCCCTCTTGTCACAGACACATACATTTAAAACCGTAATCTCAGAGGTTGCATCCTGAATCAAAAGCCACGACAGAGTGCAGGATTCATTCATGCATTTTTTTTATCTGACTGCCTCATCTCTCTCTCTCACAAACACACTTCAAGTGCTTCATATTTTTGTGAATTCATCTTGCACAGAGCAGCCCTCTCTCAGCATCAGTTCAACCACCAACCACTGTGCTCCACAATGAGAGTGCATGATTCTCTCGCCAGTACTCTCCTCTTCTTTTAACCTAAACACTGCATCTTCCTCCAAGACTGCATACTAAATTGAAAGACCCCTCACTGGGAATATCTCATCTTTTTGTCGCAATGTATTCTGTCTTCTTTGTTTGTTTCTCATTTTCCTAATCGCCACACTCACATATTAACACATAAACACTGAAATGTTCTGATAATATGCATCCTGAATGGAAAGATAGATGTGGTAACAGCAACTCATTCACTATCGAGCTTCGTCTTCCAGGATGCATCCTAAGTTCGAGATCTGTCTCATTGTCATGCACTCCCTGGGCAATTTTGGAGAATAGACGGTCGCCATGAAACATTATGTGCTCCAGGAATATCCTAACAAAAGGAGTTTGTATTCATTGCAGGGTTTTGTTTGTTTCTCCACTCGTGTCATCACACGTTTGTATTTTTCACCCCATTGTTGTCTGTCTTCAAAATGTATTTCAGAAAGTTGAGTAACATCTGTGTGTTACTGTCATATGTTTTGTAAGAAGAAGCACAAAAGCAATGTCTACATATGCACAAGCATGCCTGAATCATAGACACATTTTATTGAGAACTTAATGGGACCTGTGGCCTGTACTACGAAGGGAGTTCAACCAAACTCTGACTTCCTACACTGGTGTTAAACGTTACCATGAAAATGAATAAGATGTTGGTTTAGTTGGTGTTAACTTAATTGGAGTTAGTCACATAAAAGGGGCGTGTTTGGCCATGCAGGCAGAATTTTTCTCACATGCTCCGTATTTTCCCCAGAGGAATGCACGTTTATTGCATCAGGATATGAGGAGTTTAAAGACACATTAACGGCAAATTATCATTATCTTGTTGGCATTGCATGGAGTAAATTTTTAATTATCTTCAGTATTCTTGTTATTGTAAGCTTTTATGGACTCTTCTTTTATGTGTAATATGATTAAGATGTAAAGATACAACTGCATATTATGTCCATTGTATTAAAAAAATGGACCCAGGGGATAAGGATGAGAATTTCCAAGATTAATTTGGTAGATTTACAAGAAAATAATAATAATCACAAATCCACAAGTTAAGAACTTGAATATTCCCAGACATTGTTGTCATACATACATGAAAGAAACTATCTAAAAAAATTGTGTTACTTTTTTCAAGGAATCATATCGCCTCACTTTTGCAAGGCTGCAACATCACACACACCACTGCGGTGTATTATGCATGTGGTGGAGAATTATATTAGTCTTCACTATCCGATTAGCAGTGGGGAAATACTCCTGAGTTTCGCCGGCAATCACTATATTATCATGCACCTTAGAGACTTTGTTGTGAATTGGGTGTATTCACAAGAAAACACCAGAGTGATTTGGATTTTTTGTGACTTTAATTTCAGGAATTTCTGAATTGTTCTTGTAAATGATCCCCTTTCATCTTTTTTTTAATAGCTCTTAAGCATGTTAGCTAAGTAAATGCAAAAGTAACAACATTTCAATTCACTGAAGCATTCTTTTGTTGGCTACAAAAAACTTTTAGCTACAAATTGTAGGTAACATTTTTTTGTTGAGCTTAAATTCCACATCAAGTGAAAAAAGGTAGCCTAGTAGCTTTTTTCTCCTTTCTGAAGAATTACAATTAAACATTTTCGTATTTAGTGAACAGACCACAAAGACAAAAAATACATAATATACATAATTTTAGTGTCCTGCTGAGCCACTAAAACACCCTAGCTAACAGCTAATAATGGCAAATTTCTCTTTGTATTTGTGTAAAACAAACAACATACTAATTAAGCTTTAGAGGTTGTGGTAGGCATGATTTTTAACATTGGAGACAGTATTTATCTAGATGTAGCTCCATACTTAACTATATACAAATACATGAGTGGTATTGATCTTCTTGTTTGACTCTGGACAAGAAAGAGAATTGTATTTCGCATTTAATATAATAATTCTGGTTCATGTTGCTAAAATTGAGGAAGTTGAAGGAAGAAAAACCTGGCGATACCTTCAAATAGCAGTAAATGTTGATAGATCATCTGTTATTCCCATAAGGAACACCTGGTATTTATCTTTCAAAAAAAAACAAATGCTTATTTCTGTGACTTAATAATTTTTAATGATACTTAACAGGCACAAATAGGACTTTCCTGCTGTGGAGTAGGTGGTGCCTCTTTCATTCTGTGTGTGCTGAAAATCTAAATGACAGATCTATACCTCAGCTCAATTACATGAATTTGCATGAATAAATTTAACCTTATTTCCCCTGCTGAAAGAGGAGGAGAAAATTAAATTCTTCCTTGGAGACAAAACGAATGCTAGCTGTGCTGTCAGCATTCATGGACTTAGTTAGAGTGATATCACCAGCAAAAAAACTTGTGTTCAGCAATTGTCTTTCAACTTACAACAAATAGTTAAGTCATTTTACTGTATTATAGAAATGTGTCTTTCACATAATGAATGAGGCATTAACCAAACAACATAATGGAACACATTGTTCTGTGCACTTCACTACTTTAACTACAGTCTGTAGGCTATTGGAAACTGCTTTCAATGTCCTTCGTTGTTTAGAAAGTAATACAAATGAGTTAGCCCTAAATTAAATTATGTTGATGATATCACCAGTCACAACCTGAGGACACCTCAGCATGACTATACTTCTCATCCTCTGTCTCATCTGCAGGTGTTTAAACTAAGAGTCATCCATGAAGGTGCTGCGCCACGCATCAGCTCTAATAAATAAGGCAAAGTGCGTACATTGTGTCTTCCTAAATAAAGTTTCAATTATGTGACACTTTGAATTTTGCCCTGCCTTAAATTTTAGAGCACTCACAAGCAACAATCCTATTTTGTGAAATCCTCCTAACTTCGCATTAGTGAAGTCACTTAGACTTGGACCCTTATTCTCATCAGTTGCAGATCTAGCTCCGTATTCATAAGAAAATTCTTAGAAATTACAAATTTACTCTTAAAATTAAAGACAAAATCCTGGTAAAGAAAAAAGTAATTCATAAAGCATCTTAAAACTTAAAAGAGCTCTTAAGGTCAGGATTGTTAGGAGCACGGACGAGGACTTTTAAGAGGCTTAAGAGTTTCTTTAGTAGAGGAGAAAATGGTAGAAAGACGAAGAGGGAGAAGAAATGTGTTGCAGACAATGGATGGCAGTGAGTAAATCAGACGCTATAGATTAGATCGTGCAGGGATCATGTCTGTGACTGATCTTATTAGAGACGCGCTAACATCTCCGACACAGAGCAGGAATGCCATCGCGTCAGATATCAATCACCACATTACGATATTTGACAACAATGCAGCAGTGATGATTTGGGTCTGTCACAAACTTCTGTAAGCAGAGTGATCACACAAACAATTACAGTACTTTCTGAACCTCTTATTGTGTCGCAGTTCATTTCGTTTCCACTGGACATTCCCACCTTGCAAGCTCAAAAACTGCATTTATGAATATAGCAGGCTTCCCTGGTGCGCAAGCAGGGGTAATGAACCGTAGTGCTATACACTCCCACGTCTGCTTCTCGCCCCATGCTGTGACGCCCGGCCCGAATTTTCCTTTCAGAATGGCCTTGTGTTCATCCACTAACCAGGCTAACAGTAAACACTGTTGCTCTGTCCAGTTGGGCTTTCTTGCCCTTCTTGGTTTTGATTCCATGTTTGATGCATTAAAACCAACATTTAAACCACCACTTAAATAGACACGCCAGCAATCAGTGTAACTGGAAATAGTGGAACAATTTTTATCATTACAAGCCAATCAAACACCTTATAGGAAATTAACAGCATGGTAAATAAAAAACAGGATATGTACACATAAATAATGTTTGTGTGTGTGTGTGTGTGTGTGTATGTGTGTGTGTGTGTGAGAACGGTCAGATAGGAAATATTATGAATGTAATTTCCAAAGTGAAGGCTTAGAATTGAACCTATACTAAAAAATATCCTTTTGTTTCCTTCTTGGACAACCAACCAATCGCAGTCTTCAAAAGATTGTGTCATACATAGCGACGGGGTCAACCCCGTCTCCTCACTAAGATAAAAGTTTTTGTCTTTTCCTTGCTCAGAGTTGCTCTCAGATCAGTCCTTGATCGCTCTTAAGCTAAGACTCCTACGTACAAGTTTTTTAGCTAAATTAAGAGTTTTCTGAGAGGATTAATAGAATCTTTATGAATACGGGCCCTGTTCTTGTTACAGAACTATGGCTGGCCAGTACGGGAATCAAATTAAAGATCTTGTGACTATTTGCGCAGTAACAAGACAATAAATCAGCCAATGTAGCAAGATGCAGGTGACTAAAACGGGCCCATGTGGCCTAATGGACAAGGCGCCTGACTTCGGATCAGAAGATTGAGGGCTTGAGTCCCTTCGTGGTTGAAAGCCCAAGGCTGATTTATGGAAAAATGGCGGCTACCCATACACAAAGTAAGTGCAATCCTGTATAAATAGCATCCGCTCCACTTCCACCAAGTTGGGAGCAGTTCGAAGATGACTGAACATCCAAAACTAGTCCGTTTTGTATGACTTCTGGAGGACAATTTCTTAAAGATGTAAATGCAAGCGGCTCAGATGGTCCGGTCAATGGCAACATTGTGGCACCTGTTGTATTCTGCATTAAATTTAATAAAAACAATTCACCCATAGCAGGCCGCTTAGCTAAGATGGTTAGAGCATGGTGCTAATAATGCCAAGATCAAATGCAAGCGGCTAAGATGGTCCGAGTGAATGGCCAGTGGTTATCGTTTAAGAAGTTAAGGTCTCTTCCGTATCCCTCTGCTGCCCAAAAGGCAGTCCACTAATATAAAATCTAGGTCACCCACACCAAGCTAAGAGGCGCTAAAACCTTAGTCTAAACGTCCAATAAGAATCCCTGGACCTCTTTCATTCTTTCCCTGTTGTATTCTACATTCAAATTTCTAAAAAACAATTCACCTAAAGCAGGCCGGTTA
>JAPMOB010237934.1:0-11197 GCA_029875015.1 Lepomis gibbosus
CTAATGCGCCACCTGGCTTGAAACCCGTTCGCACACATATTTTAAATGCCTTCGGCAGAATTCAAATGAACCATTTTAATATAGATTAATTTCAAGATTAATCTAGATTAATCTAGATTTTAAAAAAATAATCTATGCCCACCACTACTAATTAAATAAATAAACTTATTACTAAAGGAAAACAAGAGAGAACAAAGCTCCCAATAGAAAGTTTGGTCGAACTGTGCGCAAAATATTGGCACTCTGGGGCATTTTAAAGTAACAGACATTTTGATTCCTACAGTACATTTCTTAGGGAAACAGATAATCTATGAAAATTACATGTGGATGGTTTTTACATTTTTTTCCTAAGATTTCTAGATCAGACAAATGAAAATAAAACCCAAAGATACCCATCAACAGACTGGGTCATGCCAAAGCATGTACAGATCATTGCTGGAGGTCATGGATATATGTCTCTTCAAAGTGAACTCCAAATGAATCCTCTGCTAATATGTGCTCTGAGTCTCTCTCCTCTCACCCATGAATTAATCAAATCTTTAGAAAAAGGGCAAAACAGAGATGAGGCGAAAAGAGGAGGGAGGCGAGGAGCCAAGGATGTGTGCATGGGCGTTTGTGTGCTGGTGTGTGTGTGTGTGTGTGTGTGTGTGTGTGTGTGTGTGTGTGTGTGTGTGTGTGAGAAAGAAAGAGATGAAAGAAAAAATAAAACACAGAATTAGGGATCCAAACGCAACTGAGGTTAATGATCGGCTGAAATGTAAGATAATAAAAAAAAAACAAACAGACGTATTAAATCAACATTTTATGAATGACCATTCTGGGAAAATTTAGTCAGCGCTCGCAGTAACATTAAGATTAAATTAACTCCATTGATCTATGGTGAAAAAACAGGGGAAATGAAGCAGAAGTAATTTGATCTAAGTGGATAGCATAATATAAAAAACAGAATATAGGCTGTTCAAAGTTTACATTTACAAATTAATGGAAGTATTTGGTATTGAGTCAAGTCATAGTGAGTGAAGATGAAGACATCTGCCATTTTATGTTTCACAGAAAGATTGCTGGAGTGGCAGTTAGTAATGAGCTGCAACTGCTATTAGTAACATTTTAGAGGAAATATAATGATCTTTCATTATTAAGAAAGATACATTTTTCCCTAAATGATCAACAAGTCAAGTGTGAAACCACACCATAAATATGCAAACAAAACACAAATTATAGTTTGACTATCTGGCATTAGAAAGATGATTAAAAAAACAAAGTCACTGAGTTTTTAAGATTGTTGCGTGTCTGTGTACACCAAACAATCCAATGTACTCTGTGGTGCATGAAATCTACGGCCTGATATAGATTGCTACCATGTGGAGTAAACAGCATTCAAAGACCATGCAATTCACAGTGAACTGACTCATTATTTCACTTTACTATTTGAAGTCCATTGTCAGCCGACAGTTCATTACACAATATAAAACAGTTGTTTTGCAGTTCGAAAATAGCGGGGCAACACCAGGAACTTACGGACCAATATATTACCATAAAGAGAGTTCTTAAAGGAAAAAATATTCCACTCCCGAGGTATTGGCGTAATGGTTCATAACCACACGTTAAAAAATATAAATGAAATGATTAATGAAAGTAAATTCTTACTTTGTTGTGACTTTTTAAATAATAAATGCCATATATTTCACACATAGTTAGTCAAGTCATAGTAGTTAGTCAACTAATGAAGTCCCCACATGTCACAATAGTCATGGATTTAAATCAAACTGTGTGTTTTTTTGGATTGTACATGTGAATACACATGTAAAATCACATATTAAAAGGGGCATTATGTAGTTTCCAGCAGTGCAGTTCTAAGATTGCAACCAGGTGTGTGCTTGTATGCGTGCTCGCTTGAACTCACGAGTGAGCATAATCCGAAAGACAACCACTTTTCATAAAGAAATCCTGCAATAAACGCAGGAACACCAGCATGCAGGCTGTCAATTCAATTCAATTCAAATTAGCTTTATTGGCATGAATGTGTAACAACAATATTGCCAAAGCATCGTACAAACTACATCGGAACACACACATATATACACATATACACAATATACACATATTTTTTTAATTGAAAAACTTATTTATAAGTAATTATAACTAATTATAAAATAATTAGTTGATTAAAAAATAATAATATTTTTATAATATTTTTTTTAAAAGAAATCAGTATCAAATGTAAAAACAAAACAATTACTAAAATATCAAACGATCAAAATAATAATAATTTGAAAATTTGTGCAAATATTTATCAGTCTGAGGTTCCACTGGTTGTCCTCACTTCATGGCATAAGGAGACATATTTTACAGCAATTATTTCATATTTGGGCATTTCTCCCAGTAAATAGGGGAGTTTCTGTGTGTCTGATATGAATTCGAATTCAGGGTTTATTTGGGAAATGTTTGCAAATTGTTTTTGTCTTAGTGTTTTATATTTAGGTTAGAAAGTGCAGCTCTGTCTCTACCTGTCCTGTGTCACACTGGGAGCAGAGTCTCTCCTCTTGTTGTAGCCAGCTCTGTCTGTGGCAACGCTTTTCTATGGCCAGGATGTGTTCACTCAGTCTGTATGTTGTCAACATTTTTCTTAGTTTAGGACATTTTATTGTACTCAGGTAATTTGCGAATTTTTTTATAATTTTAATTTGTGAATTCTCTTTTTAGGGTCAGATAACATTGTAATTTACTTTGTGTTTTGGTTGTTTCTTTACAGTATTCAATGTATTTTTTCTTTCTGCTTGTTGATAATTTTGTTTGCGGCTGTTGCGGACTTGTTACTGCAGCTGGCTGGTCCTGAGGCTGACTCTTTTCAGGTTTCAACTCCTGGTATGTTAGGGCTTTGTGATGACATGTCTAGGGGTTAACTGATTTTAAGTGATTGTAAAATTTAAGTGATCTTTTCTGTATTTTTAGTAAGAGTGGGTATTGGCCAAGCTCTGCTCTGTACAGGTTATTTGGTGTTTTTCCTGTAAACCTCCAGGATGCTCTTAGAGAACTCGGTATGGAAAGATTCTATGATTGTTTTGTCCCATTTGTCAAATTTATTATTAAGTTTTGGCCCCCAAATTTCACTACCATATTGAATTATTGGTTCTAGTACAAATTGGAAAATTTTAAGCCAGATTTCAATTGGAATATAGATTTTTATGTTTCTTTTTATTGCATAGAAAGCTCTCCTTGCTTTGTCCCTCAGATCTTTCACACAAGTTCCCTGTGTATGTAATGTTGAGGCCAAGGTAAGTGTAGTTTTTTGTGTGTTGTAATTTAGTGGTGTCTAAATAGAAACTGTGTGTAACCTGATTTCAGTATTGTTTCAGAAAGATCATTATCTTAGTCTTTGCTGTGTTTACTCTCAGGGCCCAGGTCTGACAGAATCTCTGCTAGAGATTAAGGTGCTGCTGCAAACCTTCTTTAGTAGGTGAGAGCAACACTAAGTCATCTGCATACATCAGACCTCTGACCTCTGTGTCGTTCAGGATGAGGCCAGGTGCCTCACTCTAACTGGTTCGCTAATTCATTGATATGTAGATTGAAGAGAATTGGACTGAGATTGCCTCACTCACTGCCTCATTCCCTGGCCCTGGGTGAAGAAAGCTGTTTGTTTCCAATCTTTATGGCACATTCACTTTTTGTATACATGTTCTTAATCAAATCATGTTTTTCCTCCAATGCCACTTTCAAGTAGCCTATAGAAAAGGCCCTCGTGCCAGATGGAATCAAAGGTTTTTTGGAAGTCAACAAAACAGGCATATACCTTTCTTTTCTTAATGTTTAATTCTTGATCAATAAGGGTCTGGAGGGTAAATATATGGTCCGTTGTGCGGCAATTTGGCAAAAATGCAGAATATTGTGCTCATCAACAGGGGCGGCTTGTTTATTAGGGCGACGCACCGCCAAGCCGGGAAAGGCAGGGGATATTTTTCTACCACTTTCTACCACACTGTTAGTTAGCTGTGACTGCTTATGACTGTTTGTCTCTGAATATCGCTGTCCAATCAGCATCAAGTCGTGTTCCGGGGAGTCCCACCTCTTTTGGTGCGATTTCAGTCTGGTTGTAAATCGCCCAGATCTCTCTCATAGACATTCAAGTAAGGGCAGTTTTTTTCGAGCTGCGGCCGCTGCAATGCAATCTCTATGGGTTCCAGGAGGGCTCGCACTTACATGTTAAGTCATGCGCCCAGCAGCAGAGCTACGGCTCTCCAGTCCTCCAGCTTGTTGCTCTCACTACAAGCAGCTACTGTAGAAAATGTACGTTCAGGCTGAATATTCAACCGTGGTGTCAGGAGATACAGTGACTTTACCAGCGGTGAGTAAGACACAGTTTAAATAATACATGTAATTTGTTATGCTATGAGGAGAGGAAAAGTCAGCTAGCCACCAGGCTAATTTATGCTTCGTAAAATGCCATAGGCTAAGCTAATGATCTTAATTGTTATTAAGCCGAATATTATGTTTATGTTAAATGTGATTGTTATTAAAGGCCCCCTCCAGTGTATTTTGACATTTCTATATTTTTTGAGAAATAGCTTAATTTTGTGCTCAAAGTTGCAAAAATTGCTTAGTTGTTAAAACGGGGTGGTGACGTATGACTGTAGTAATTCCATAAGTCATATGTCATTGTCCAAGCTTGCGCAGGCACACCGCCATGCCTCGTTGAAAAACTGTCACACCTCACAAAGTCAGAGCATCAAACCGATAAACATTGTTGTGAGCTAGCTAACCAATTTATCATGTAATTTACTTAGAACTTACAGTAGGTATGTTCATTATGGAATTTCTGTGTGTGCGGTGTTGGAGGACAGATGACAGAAAACGCGTTGCACTTTCACCTGCCACTGTCTTATATACAGCCTGCACCATGCATTTTACTGATGTCCGTTTTACCAATGCATCGGCGGAAGCACCTCCCACACCCCCGCGGTAAAGTAAGCGCTCCATAAAACGTAGTGGGAGTTATCGTGTGAAGTGCGTGACAGGACCATCGACTGTATGATTGATAACAGCTGATACGCACACATTACTTTCTATCATGGGGAAGTAATGGCTACTCCTGCCAGACAGTAAAGTGTACTAAACTTTACAGTGTAGCGATGTTAGCACAGCATATCATTAGTGAACACTCCAGCCAGTCAGTTTTTGGTTGTCATGGTAATTGATTAAGTCCGACTATTAACCACACCCTCATTCTCTGTTTGAGAAAGAACGTTAACCAAAAACGTCTGTTACTTTAACATTCCCATGTCAGATGCAGATCAACACTGGCTCTGTAACGTTACTTCATTACAGTAAGTTACAGCGGCTATAGACAGGCATGGAGACAGCTTCACACAACATGCTGGAAACTCAGTTAAACCTCTACTGCAACGTTACAGTAATAATTTTATCAGCTGCAGGTTGAACTAATTCATGCTCATTACATGATCATGGTTTAGCCGACGTGCTACATTGTTAGCTCGCCTGCTGCTTCCAGTAATTATCTTTACTATCTGTGTATCTTTCAACGGAGGCTCAGCAATGTCAGTACAGCTAAATGTATTGGATGATAAGGAAACAGGTAGACCACAGTATGTAACTTTACTGTAGTGTTAGTGCATGGCTCTTCCTCTGCATAGTTGTTGCTGTGAAGTTGCAGAGTTGTATATTTTGTATCCTTAAGTGGAGTCTGAGTTTTGCTGGGAGCTGGTTGTTTTATGGTGTTAGTGGACTGCATGTTGTTATCCGACGTGTTGTTGCTGTAGAAAGGAAACTCCTGCTAGGAAATTTTGATACAGAAGAGAAAATCCCAGAATAGCTAATTTTTTTTTCTGACTGCCACAAAATGCCTTTCTGTCCTTTCTAATAAAAGGTATAGTGCCAAAAATAAATCCAAAGTTATTTTAAACTATGAATAAATCTTGTCAAAATAAATCACATCAAGAGTGACCACAACAGCATTTCTTCATGATCAGCCATCAGACTGCTCCTAAACAACCAAGATACCAAAATCTTAAGGTAATTTCTTCGCGCTTTAATTTATTCATTTTACCACTATTACAGATGTTATTCCAAATTTGTTTCTGTTTATCATGTTTATCCTTGTATTACTGTTGGTATAAACAGTTATTTTTTGATTACATCTTGAACACTTGTTTCACTTGTTTTTTCATTTCTCACATTTCTCTTTGCCTTTCTGTCTGTCTGTGCACCTCAGTCTCTTTTTCTTAATCCTAGTTTAAAAGAGAGGTCACTGTCACTGGTTCAGAAAAGAAATACTCTCATTTAACCATCTTCTCTCACCAGCCAGTTGGAACCTTTTGTTTTATTCTGTATCTTTCATTTAATTTCATTTCAACGTTGACTGATTTTGAAGGGTGGTGTTGTGTGCTTTGGCTTGAAGTCTCCCATGCTGTCAGAATTGGTAAGCAGCTTTCTAAATGTGAGAGAAACCCACGGGAGTATAGCCACACACAAAATGTCACTACCACGAAGAATAATCCTGGTGCTGAACGGCTTAGTGAGTGTAGTTTAATTGAGGATACGACGCTCTGTGAACAAGGACATGCAAGCTCTCTGCCAAACAACAAAAAGTTGAAATGAGGACTCACAAGGCTGTTGTTGAGGGGAGAAAACAAACCGCAATCTTCCTATAGTCTGTCAATGATGTGAAAACCTGCCAGATTTCAAGTGATTTAGTAGACTCTAACAAACTACCCACAATCACAAAGCTGACATTGTGTGTAGCATGACTTGACCTCAGCACTGTACAATTTGTTTTGGTCATAGCTGTAATCCCAGCTTGAAGCTGGGAAATAGAAAAGGGAGGCACTGTACAGTAACAGTCAATTCATTTGTGCAAGTAACTTTCCATTGTATTGACTTCTTCCCTTTTTTAAATAAAGATGGTAAAAAAGTCAATGCTGTCAACATGCTGAGAGAAAAATGTACCTGTCCTCAAAAACCAAAGATTTAGTCAAGGCTGTACACATCACAACACTGATTGAGACAGACTGAATATTTTAGGCACATCATTGATACTTTTATCCACACTGATTTGCAGTGAGTAAGCAAGCTCAATGTTGTGAGCACAGTTAATGTTAGATTGTTTTCTACTACATTTTGATATTGTTATTTTCTTCACCTGATCATAGTTGGCTGGAAGGTTTGTGGGGTGATGAGCATCTCTTTTGTCTTGCAAAGTTAATTATTAAGTTATTAAATCTAATATGTGCCTAGATACTTAAACCTCTACTTATTGTGTGTTCATTGCGCCCTTGTGAGTTAAAGTTAGACCTTCTCTGGTCTGCCAATCAATTTTTTAAATCTCTGAATCAATTTTGAATCACAGAAGACAAAGCTCATTAAACCTTTTAATTACTAAAACAAAAGAAGCACTAAATCAGTTGATTTGTTTTGTACAAAGTAAATTAATTTCAGCCTTGTTTTCTTGTAAATATGAAGAATGGTAATACATTGCACTTAGTGTAAGTGATGTTATTTTATATGATTATTATGCTCTGTTTACACTGCACCATTGGCAGTACTAGCTTGTCTAAGAGCCACCATATTTCCACAAGCAGTGTTTGTTCAGAAGGATTTTGATTAAAGACATGTTATTTAGGATCAGGGTTCCAGCTGTTTTGAGAAATAGGTCCCTGTGCACTGCCAATCAAGACAAGAATCCCCCATGACGGACAATGTTGACTTAAAAAAAAAATCCAGCCATGTGAATCCAGCATCCCCTTTTAAAAATGCAATTATAGGGACAAATGGACTTGTGACACCTTTGTGACTTGGAGGACACCTTTTTCCTTTTAGAGGACATATTTCTGAATTCTTTATAATTCAGTTCCCAAGGTAAGGCACAGATCAGTAAAATATTACACAGGCTACAGGCTTGTTTGTACCTTTCAATTGTCACATTTTGATTTGTGAATCCTTAGTGAAGCCCAGCGGGGACTGGCATTCATTTACGCATTATTCTGTTGTGATGTATTTTGTCTTGTATCCGGGTATGAAATGTCCAATATGCCTGCTTCCCTGGGAGGAATGATGGATAGCGGTTGTCAACCCAGGATGACACATGAGGCCTGTGGTAAGCTCTGTCACAAGCCTGTATCATCCTTAGCTCTCAATGGTGGCTGCTGCAGAACCACATCACTCACTAATGTTGAGTTTAAAAATGACAAGTCTAACATTAAAACCCTCACAGCTAAGTTTGGTGGATATGGACTCAGGCATAGATACACAGTACATTTACATTTAGCTGAGCCAGAGCAATTTACAAAGAGAAAACAGGTTTGGCCTCATTTCAGTAGGAGGGACAGTGTTACTGAACACATGCATTTGACAAATCCACATGTCACATGCAAATAATGGACCAGTCGTTTCATTTAAATACATTTCAGTAAAAAAAACAAAAAAACAAAAAACAATGTCTGTCATTTTGACATCTTGTCACTGTGTGCTGCAGCTCAGTGGGTTTTTCCACCAGTGACTGACTAGTCGCTAGGCGAGCACTATAACGCGCAATTTGCTGTGACGTCACAGAGAACAAAAGGAGAAGGTCAGACTACAAACGAGCTGTTTTCAGGCAGTTCAAAGCAGTGTTTTCTTTGAGAGATGGGAACTCCCTTTGGGTTGTGTCAGGTTTTGCTTAAGTTGTTATCAACTAATATGTTGTTACAGTTATGCCTGCTATAAACAATCTGTAGACAGACAGAAGTCAAATTAAGAATGAATGAATATATCAGTATTATACCAACATTCAACTTTTTATTTAATGTTATAATATTGTACTAATACACTAATTTATGATATGCCTACTAGTTACTCCTCCAGGTGGATAGAGCCTCTGCAGAACACAACGCCACAATGCCACCATTACTTGAATCCCCTTCTAGCCCTGACACTGGCGTTGTCCAAGTAAGCTTTTCTATTAGACGCGAGAGGTGTCACTTTGTTTTTATTTTCGTAGGCTAACTTTATGTTGAACCTCCAACTGCATATTCTTTTGTTTGCTTGCTGGGATCCAGAAAATGTGTTTTTGTTGAGATATGGACTCTTGTGGAGATTGAAACTGTGATAAGGACTCATTAATTGGTGGTTGAACAGTGGGTTTTGTATTTGTACTGTGGTGAACGTACTTTTTCTTGTCATCTGTAGGTAGGCCTACCTGATGATTATGATACTACTTAATACCATGACTTGACTTTCAAATTATCGTTCTCTGAAATTATTGTAATTTCTCCACAATTGCTCATAATAATAATTCATGCATCACCTAATTTCATCATAACTTAAGCCTGGCCTACAAGACAGAACAGTGTATGCTTATCTTTCTAATATTGTTTTGGTCATACTATAGACCGATTTATTGCTTGCCCGTTTAATAATACAGAAGAGCTTAAAAATAATCGCATATTAAATCGCAATTGCAATATTCGTTAAAACGCAATTAGATTATTTTATAATATAGCCCTGGCAATGCATTGACAAGAAAGGCTGTCATGGAGACAGCAACTCTGTCCTCTTCTCCTCTGCTTGTAGTTCCTCTGTTATCCAAACCCCTGAAGTTGTCCCAGACCTGTTATTCCACACCTGCCCACCAGCTGTCACTGGTGAGTTTTTCTGATTCTGGTCATTTGCTCACCTCAGTGATTAAGTCCTCCCAGTATAGAGGATAACTTACAGCTGTTGCCACTCGTCTGATTATTCATCTTTGATGAAATGTGAATTCAAACACAGGAATTGAGCATATCATTTAAGAATTCTAGCACTAACGTAATAATGCTATCCTGCACATGAGTGGACAGAAGGTAGTAGTTAGTCCTTCAGAGGCCCAGTTCCTCTGTGTAGTCACACACCCTGCACTGCTGATAGTCACACCACTGGGCAGAGCACTCATCCACTTCTTATGAGCTGCCCTTTTCATCTGTGTATTTTTGTTACAACTAAAATATAGTCACATTGGCAAGTCTAAGCACAGCCAGACAGGATTCTGTCAGGGCATTGTTTAATTTTGGCAGCAGCATGCTGTAGTGACATGGACTTAACCAGCATGTCTACAGTCTGACCTCAGCACACCTTCTCCAAGACCAGTTCCGCAACATTTTGCAAGAGGTAAAAATAGCTAGAAAAACACAGGTGGTTATCAAGATGTACCAATGAGCAAATTGTTTATTTTTGTTAATCTGTCTGCTCTCTGTGACCGAATTTTTTGAAAACATGTCATTGTGTTATTTGAAAAAAAGATAAATTAGCTTTGTCATTAGTATTTCAAAACCTTCTGAATAACGTGTGCTCTTTGTGTGCCAGGAAAAAAAATTATACTTTTGGTTAAAAACAAGATCTGAACTAGTACATGCAAACAGCCATGGGGGGACAGGGGGAGGGGNGGGTCAGGGTATCTGAACCATCAAGTGTATGTAAGAGACATTCTCTATCCCAGAAGAAACCTAAATTACTATGTAGCCTACAGGACGCAAGTTGATTAGGATAATATGGCCGCATGGTGAACCTATGAATTTAAGTCACACTTAGACAACTATTACTGTGTGTTGTTGGCCAGAAAAATAGTAGTAAGACTTCTCTCTATGTACACGTATCCTATACAAGTGCAAGTTGGCTGTATTAATTGTGTCCCCCTCAAAAATTTCTCTTGAGAAATTTTATTGTCCCCTCCTACTGTTAGATGAGATTTACGCCCATGTGGGAGGTTACAGTAGACATGGCTTTGTTTTAAAGGTTCACAAGCCAAAACTATTTGTTCAGCTGTATATTGACATTATGTTGATAGGTTTCCATCAACAGTGACTCAAAACTAAATGAACAGCCAAGCAGTGGTATGTTTAAAAAATGCAATGTGTAATTCCTGAGCCATATGCTACAAACAAATAGAGGGCAGCATTATACCTTTTGCAAGAATTACATTATTTTACTAATAGCAGCAGACACAGTTCAAGATTTTGTACAGTAAGACACCTTGCAATGTCTTCAAAAAAGTACAATGAATAAAACTGCTAAGCTGAGTCTAAACGAGTCGTGTTTGTCATCCATCATAGTGAATGGATTTTTAAGCTCAATTAACAAGTGGATTTGAAGTATGGCGTAATTTGTGTGTCACATTCCTGAGAGCACAGAGAGACATTCGTGCGCGCGCAGTTTCACTTTTGTGAGCACA
>JAPMOB010237939.1:0-18614 GCA_029875015.1 Lepomis gibbosus
ATGTTTTGCATTTCTGTACGGTGTCCTTGAGTGCCAAGAAAGGCGCCTTAAATAAAATGTATTATTATTATTATTATTATCACGCATTGACATATCACTCTTGTGTTAAAACACACAGCTTGTGGTTGTTGAGTGATGTTAATACAGAGTGATAATTTGTTTCCCTAACTGTAGATAGCTCTTTGCTATTAAAAAGAGATAAAACGGGAGACAAAGGCTCACAGAAAATATTTTTACAACAGAAGTAAAAGTGAAAAGAGAGTGTACAGCTTGTAACAGTGTAAATTTGCTGTCCCCTCAAAGTAACACATCACACAGCCATTAATGTCTAAACCGCTGGCAACAAAAGTGAGTACACCCCTACGTCGGAAAGTAAGCCTGATGTAAGACAGTAGTACGCCAGCTTACTTTTATTAATCAGTAATGTTTAAATTATGTTAGCAATAATGTTTGTGGTGACCTGTGGCAGCAACCTGCATGTAATATAGGCTAAAGTCAACAAGATAAAACATATCGACATCTGTCAACACTTTTTTTTTAGAAAGAGCTTATAAGAAGAAATGTTAAAGAACAAAATGAAACTGCTTTTAAAAGGTTTATTTGCACTTATTTATTTAAATCAAGCTACTGATTATAAAATGACCCCAAAACGTGCAGGACCAGTCAGTAATTTTAACAACTTCTTGACACAGTTTCTTTTTGGACAAATTTTCTTTTCTCCCATGACAAAAGAGAAGGGAAGAATAAATCTTGCCCACATGTGTGCTAATTCAACAGGGATGATATCACATGAGAAAAGTTAATCTACAGGAGAAACAGATCTGAAAGCAACACAGAATACCTGAGAGCAGCATTGCATTAGGTTCTGTAATCCTTATAGATTTTGAATTGTCACCTGGCAGCTGAATTGTGTTTCCCTTTACATAAATAAAAACATTTCCACCATAAATTGTTGTAGAAAAGGCAGAACAGAAAATCCACCAGAAATTTTCATATACAAATCATATAATAAAAGATCGATACTTGACCTCTGTGTTGCCACGGAAAATACTGCAATACTATACTGCATCGACCCCACCCCTATGAGCTAAGTGCATTGTCACATCCCTAATCTGTGCCCTTACGTCCCCAATACCTTTCAACTCAAAGTGACACCCTAGCGTGTCGGCATCTTTCTATAGTTGCAGTAGACGAATGCATGTCATCTATATATGTAAGCTTAAACACAGAGCCCTCTTACACTGTCTTTGTGTGTTTCTCTGCCTGCATATCCTTCTCAACTTTTTTACCCCTAACCAGTTTCCATGCCTAAATTGGAATTGAGTGGGAGGGCTACATACATTTTAATGTCTTCTTGCTCACTTGAATGTACACAAATGCAGAAACAAACACCTATGCAAGTTGGCATGTACATGAATGCATGTATGTAGATACACACACTGACACAAACGGCATGGCAATACTAATGATATTATCTCTAAAATACAGCCTCCAGCTGAGTATGACAGCAATGTCAAGTGGCAGAGAGTAGGCATGCAGATCCAGGGGCATAGGATTGGGGGACTGAGTTTACAAGGCCCTCATGTGGGGAGGAACCATTGAGATTGACTATGTACAGGATCCAGAATTTTGTGCTATGCCCTGGCACACATACACGCACACATGCATACACTCAGGTGTCGTTGTTCTGAGTCATTAGTAACCATTCTGGAAATTGTATATTGCTGGTGAAAAACAAAAAAAACATTGTCTTGGACAAATTTATTAATAAAAGCCAATAAACAGAGAAGTACTATAACACAAAGGTTAATATTGAGAGAAAAGGGTAAGGTATAATATATAAATGAATGAAGTGGCTTTATGAAGGTGAAGTTCTGGATAAATATAACATAGACATGAAGACATGGCAGGCTGACTGCGACACCAGTGGGTCTTTTCTCTTTTTTATTTAAAGAGTTTTT
Source organism: Lepomis gibbosus (assembly GCA_029875015.1). NCBI lineage: Eukaryota > Metazoa > Chordata > Actinopteri > Centrarchiformes > Centrarchidae > Lepomis > Lepomis gibbosus. Next base: position 1,962 of record JAPMOB010237939.1, read on the forward strand.
AAGTCTAACATGAAGTGACATATTTACTCTGCTCACCTTCAGCCATCAGTTATTTATGACTAAAACCAACCAAAATATTTGTTTATTTGATGACTTTTGAAGATGACATCATTCTTTCTCATTTAGTAACAGCAGATGGTAAACATGAGGTATTTTCTAACTCAACAGTCTCGTGGGTTGTGTTAATTCATTTGTTTAGGTGACGCACTAACAACAACAAGTTAATTAACAAGGACAACTGAAAACAGCACAAAATCAGTCGCAGACACAACAACCAATAATACTTCTACAAAACTACAAGGTAGTGTCTCTAGATATTCTCTCCATCTTCCTGTCAGCCTCTTTCTTTTACCATTCTAAACTTTATTATTTTACTTTTTATATGAGTCATTTTTGTTATCCAGGTTTAAATTTGTTTTTATGGAAAAAGAAAAAAGAAAAACGCTATTTAATTAAGTCACTTTCTGGACTTTACTGGCCATTTATCATAGTATAAAAAAGAAAATAGGAAGTGACTGAGAAAAATATTATTGGTTTATTTTCAATAACTCAACGTCAAAGTAGCTGGGATTGGCTCCAGCCCCCCGTGACCCTGTATGGAGGATAAGCGGTTGACGATGGATGGCTGGATGGAACTCTGTCAAAGCATGTATAATGCTGGAGTCATAAGAGGAGGTGGCATGTGTGCATCGTGGCGGCCGACCCAGGGCCCTGGCTCTGGTATCAATGGTAAACCACCACGAGAATGACAATTACGTAGGCTACGTAGTTAACTTATTTCTTTTTTTGTCTGTTTTAACTGTGTTTATTTTTGATATATGATCAGAAGTCTGCACAGGATATTTTATTTTGAAAACTGACCAGATTCTCCATGCCGTTTCTGTGTCTGACTTCCTGCCCGGTTAATCTGCTCTCTGCTACTTGACACCTCTTCCATCAGAAATACTCTGGCTGCGTATTCTCTTTGAAGCGGAGCTTCTGGTCTGAGCACAAGCATTGACTACTTTTCAAGTAATTCTTTATTATTTTCAGTTTACTAAAGGATCTCTCTCCTCCTGCCACAGTTACTGGTAAAGTGCAAAATATTCTTAGTGCAATGCAAACGTCATCATAAATGCTTTCAAGTCATAAATCTTGTCAATCAACTCCAGGGGTGTTGAAGATCCTGAGAATGAGGCACTGTAAATCCTTTTCAGATGGAGTATTTGTTTTTCCAAATCTTTAGATAGATCCTTGGAATATTTTGCTATCAAATGTCTGCAAGATGACTTAAGATCCTCCTCACTCAACTGTTGGAACTTGAATATTCCCTTGAAATCATTGCAGATGAAATCTGGAAGTCAGCTGTGCAATGATAGTGTCCACTGCCATATGTTACACATAATTCCTAATAATTCATGAATGTTACATCAGGAGTCTCCTGTGCACCTGACCTTTCTTCAGTGCACTCAGCTTTCCTGCTGTGGGGGAACTCAGAGCTTCAATGTTTACTGCTTCCTGATCCAAAGATAGGCTGCCACTCTGCAGATACAGATTCCTATCTTCAATATGTTCTAGTATTTTTAGCTAGATAGTGCACATGACTTCTCACAACTACTGTGAATAACATGAAATATTCTCTCAGTCCTCATGCATCTGATCAGACCTCATTAGATAATTTACAGGATGATATTATGTAGTCGATTGCTTCAATCACACGGTGGACGTTGTGAGCAATAGGTCTTACCGTGTCAATTTGGACACTCCATCGTGTGTCACTCAGTCAGTGGAGTGAGCATCCCGTCTTTTCCTTTAACACAGACCACCGGTCTGGATTCGCACTAAACTTACTAGTGTGTAAAGGCAACTGACACGTCTGAAATAAGTTGACATTTCATTACATGACTGGACGGCATGTCCTACTAGATTCAGTGTATGCACTGCGCAGGGGGAAAACGTGGCCAAAGGATTTACTTTGATAATTTGGGCTGGCACACCTATTAGCCTTTACTGACATATTACTTCCAGCAGTCAGTGAGTTCCATGCCTTTGTAGAGATTCCTCTATCATGCTGGTGATTTCTTTTCTTGTCTTTTTTGCAGTCCATCCTTTGCCGTGTGCATTATCATAAACGTTTCTCAGAAGCAGGACATTCTGCTCAACATATGATATATCTGGGGTTGCATCACATATTGTAGATAAATCTGTTGACTGGAGTCTTTCCCCAAGAATGTTGTTGAGAACGTGATTTCCACACAGTTCAGTGAGTTCATTCTGTAAGCCCCCTGAGAGATGCGCTGGTAGCCGTTGCCCTCTCTATCTATAGTCTTTGACTTTTTGCAGATGCTCTCGCATGACAGAATCATATTTGGCAGTCAGCTCGAGTAACCCTAAAGAGTTTCCATTATGAACATCACCAAGCTCACAGGTGTCCCTGCGAAATATAAATGCCAAAAAGAGTGTTACATCTAATAATCTCTCCAACAAAGCCCTGTTTTTTTCCACTTGCGTTTAGAATTCCTTTTGGAACTGGCCCTCGACACCTGTGCATTAAACATCCTTAAACATTTTTAGCCACCTAAATAATCTACATGCAGAAATTGTCTTACAAGAGGAGACTCATTTATCCAAGACAGCAGATAAACTCACCTCACTTCAGTTTCCTCACTCGTACTCGGCGTGCTTCAACTCCAAACAAACAGGTTTCACCGTTATGATAAATAGAAAAACATACTTCAATCATAATACCACTACTAGAGATTTAGAAGATCGATTTATAACATTTCAGTTATTTCTATTCAGAATACTCATTTATGCATTGCTTTACCTATGGCCCTCCTTTTTCCATGCTTTCTTCACCTCACTCTCTGTTCATTCAGGCACAGCTCTTATAAAAGGAGGGGACTTCAACCTGGTATGTAATGCAGTAGTTGACAGGCTCAGTACGGCAGGCAGTCACTGTATTTGGAAAACAGTACCGTTGAACAATACATGAGCGATTTTGGTCTTTACAATGTTTGGCATTCTCACCACCTCACTCTCAGAGAATATACCTTCTTTTCAACAGTCCACCACTCATATTCTTGGGTAGAATATTTTTTGGTTAGCAGCTCAATTATGGCATTTCAGACACTCAGATTCATCCTATCACTATCAACGATCATGCACCAGTTTCACTCTGAATAAAAAAAGTATCACACCATAAACTAGAAATTGGGGATTAAAGATCTAGATTACTTAAAGACCTAGATTTTATTTCAAAAAGCAGGGGGCAATATTTATGGAAACTAATGACCTGCCAGGAATGTCACAGTGTCTTATCTGGGAGGCAGCAGTAGGCAGTCAATTTGCCTGAACTATCTCTGATAGTTACATGGCTGCTATGTAGCCATGTGCACCTGTCAAAACGTTCTGGCAGGAGATATTTGAAGATTTATCATTTTGGCCAAGGTACCCCATCCCAATTTCCCCGTCACTCTGTATGCTCGGGGACCTAAATGAGGTTTGCATAGAGGTTGACACATGATACATGCTTCTCACTGCCCTATGCATCACCAAGCTGCTGTAGATCTGGGGTCAGGAAATAGGTTTGAAAAAACAATTGTTGGTTTCCCGATTAGCTCAGTCAGTAGTGCGCAAATCTTTTCTTTTCCCTCTTATACAAAGTCACCATAAAGAGCCTGTTTCTCATGCTCACAATAAAGCATGTGCTGGAGTTTGTGCGTTCTAGCGATTGCTCCACATCCATTAGTCTATGGCCGCTTATTTTCATTTCCCCTGGATCTCCAGCCAGAGGAAATCCCTGTTTCTCAGTCAGGGGAATCATATTTCCTGAGGCGTGTGTAAAGCAAGCCACCGACTTTTTAATGTCTTTTAAGAACTTTTCAAAGTAAAAGCTCTTAATTCAACTTGATATTAAGCATTGCTGTAATTATTTTGTAGGCACAGTCACTTCAGAGGACGTAATTATGTGAGTAACTGTTGCTGTGATGACTGAGATCTATTCTTTACCAGCCTCATCAAAGTATTTATTTATTTATCTGTTTATTTATTTGGCCAGCGGGCCGCCTCTTGCCGACCACTGCTGTAGGTGAAACCAATGTGAAGCGTAAATTTTGAACAGAAAGCTCTGGGTAACTACAAGATAAGCTCTTTAGTTTTTCCTCTTATGGTGAATGTAATAGACGTTCAGATAAAGGAAAGGTTGACATATCTCTTAATTATAAGAGCTATACAGTATATCATAAGAGCTATATCATCATTACTAATGATGAGTTAACTTCCCCTTACTGGCTGCCTCTATTGATCAACCAGCAGAGCAATCAGACCACCTGTCTGGATTTCCCAGTGAACAGGGGAACATATCCATCCATACACATACACAGAAATGTCAACAGTCAACAGTTTACAGTGCTTTGCTGGGTCAGATGACTAAGCACATTGCTCTTCTTCTGTTCTTCTTCACTTCACTTTAATACAGTTACATCCAACTCCATCTGGCTCCAGGAAATGTGATAAATGTGTGATAAAGACGGATGGTGCACATAAAGAGGTGTTGTGTACTTTTAAATCTTTCATGCTTACCAGAGGAGGCCATCATTATCCCCTCTCCTGTGCTATTTCCAAAGCTGAAGATTACCATTCAAGCTTTTTGCACATTTCAGCAAAGAGGCCAGTCACTTTATTTAGGACCAATTGTCTGCACTCACTGCTGTCACAGGATAAAAACACACATATCCAACTTTTATACAACTTTGGTACTTTATTTACCTTATATATATTGTTGGGCTTCTGTAAATAACTTCAGAGTACGGTCTAGACCTGCTCTTTTATGAAAAGTGCTGTCAGATAACTGTTGTTGTATTATTTTTCTTCTTCCAGTCTTATCCAGCATGTCATTCTTAAATTTGCAAATTAACATTAGTTTAATTATTTACAACAGAGCTTAGCAACTGGTGATTTCTACGTTTGCTGTTTTGATTGGAACCTCGCCTTTCTTTTAAATGAATCCTCACCAGTGGTGTTAGGTGAACGTGATGTTGGAATGTGGCATAAAAGGTGGAAACTGGATGAAGAACACTCAAAATTGTGAATTTTAAATTGTGTTTGTGGTCTTGCCATCAGCATCTTTTTCTTAAAAGCCCAACGTCCAGACAAAAATGCATTTTTCTCACACCAAAACAGACTTTTCCAAAACGATCTCAAGAGTGTATAAATCTCAAACTGAGCATATGCATTTTTTACTTGTTCAGTTGTCTGATAAACAAAACAGAAACATTTATAACTGAGAACAAATATAGATTTGGTTGTATTAAAAAACAGTAAGAGGTGACCACAGAGAGCAGGAGGACACTACCCACGGACAGTAACAATAACAATGGAATCTCCTCTCTGGATTTTGCCTTTGCAGTGTGATTGGCAGTAATTAGTCGACTTAGTTTTGAGAGAAGGCAAGTCTTAAGTGTTGAACGGCACGAGGACTATTTCCACCTCAAAACTTCTAAGGAGCCTATTTAAGTGAAGAAAAATAAGACACTTGTGTGCAGCATGGATTTTGGTCAGAACTGGATAATAAAATATGATGTTAGTGTTTTTGTGTTTGACTTTTTACAAGAAGGAGGGCGTCACATCTAACTCTGCTACAGTAAATGTCAGAATAAAGTCCAATATTTGTTTCCATTGTGGTCCCTGATATAAAGATTGCATTTAAGTCCAGACATCATACCAACAACATACAGCCATAATCATCAAAAAAATCAGTCAAAATTCACACACACACACCTTTACAGATGTGCCTTGGGGTGCAGTGTTAAACCTTCTCCTTCACCTCTCTCCTTCTGGTGAAAATATGGTACATAGTGAAATGCAGGGCTGGTTTTGTTACATTAAAAAAAGACATTTCCATCATTGCTTAATATGGCTTGTATTGTATGATAGTATCCCCTTCACACCGTCTGACACAAACCCCCGTTTGGGGCTGTATGTTAGAATCAGACAAGGAGATGGAAAACTAAATGAAAACACTTCTGATCAGACCCTATCACCCTCAATTATGCCTTTTGATTTATCTTATTCTCTCGCTAATTTGTGGCTGGCTGTTAACCTTCTGTGTACCAAATACACTGACCACAGATCCAGGGTCTCTAAACCATACATACCACCCCTCCCATTTTTCAGTGCCCTCTCCTGGTTTCCTCTCAGGGTCACAATTCTACCAATTTCCCATATTTCTCCCAATTAATGAGAAATATTCACAACTTTGTGTCCTTGTCATTGGCTCCTTTATTGTTTCTGGCACTGTACAGTGCATATAAAGCCTAATTTATATTTCTGCATTAAATCTACACCTTAGCCTGCCATGCACATCCCGCGCTGACGAGGACAGCAAGAACTGCGATAGGTTGGCTGGGTAGCCCCACATCGCCTCCAAGCCCACAGGAAGTGCTCCGTGCTTTGAAGTAAATTTTATTCAGTATTTCTGTGCGTCACAACCCACGCGACATGACACATCATAATATGATCCATTCGGTCAGTAACATTTGAAAAGTCTACAAAAGCTGCACAATTACATATACCTCTGATTTGTACTTCGGTACAGTAGGCTTAAGTTACAGTCCACTGCTGGAAATAACCACATTTTAACATTTCAGAGCTGCTTATAAACTATACAGCTTACCTCTGTAGCCAAACGCTATTATTCTCCTTGTCGATGTACCGTAGCACAAGCACAAACTGGCACTGGGTGTAATGTCAGTTGTTTCATTGTCTCAAAAGCAAGATATTAGGTGTTTTTTTTACTTCCTTCAGAATGTAATCTAAGAACTGACAGCATGCAGTCCAAAAGTTCATTTTGCCTTTGAAACGGTGTGAGCATGTGGGCTTAGTAAGCAACAAGACGAGAGACACAGAGAAAGCTGTATACATACAATAAACCACAATCTATCCTACAGTCACCAGCACTGAATGATTCATTCAGCAGCGGTCGCAGGCTTTGGATAGATAGAATGTGCAATTGTATCATTTCAAAAACAACAGACGCCAACACCAAAAATCCTAATTACTCAGCTTCAACTTTATCAATGAGAGGAACAGTAGTGAACTTGCATTCAGCAACCTTGTTCCTTGGCTGGTTTCCACACAGTAAAAGGAACAAAGCAGTCGCGGCACAGTGGGTGGTACCGGACACAAACAACATTAGCAAGGAAAACACACAGCAATAAAACAAGATACAGTGGTCTTTAAATATCCCTTGGAGTTCTTTACAGAAATTCACCACATGAAGCTTGTACAAGTTACAATAAGAAAGTAATAGAACTATCTGCTGCCCAGACATACGATGCCAGTAGTTTCAACGGCACAGCTGATTCTTTGGCAGCAGCAACAGGAATCAGCAAAGTTGACTTAGGTTGAGAAGGTAGAACGCAGAGGTGATCTTCTCTCAGTTAAGTACAGAGTTTATCCGTCTTCTTCTGCAGGCACGAAACGTCATCTTGTGAATAACAGTTTCAACACAAAGAAAAAAATAATAATACTCCAATTCAGGCCTTTGGGAATTCAACAGGCCGGAGTTGGACCTGTAAGATGTCAGAAGGCCCAGTCTTTGTTCTACCACACTGTGAGGCACAACAATATGCAGTTATGGAATAATTTCCACTGCTGTTGCTGCTGATACTCAGCTGCATGTGCCTGTAAAGGCAGAGGATCATTCCCAAAGGATCACATTAGAGGCCTGCTTGTCTGCTGTGAAAAAGTATTTGTCTCGTATCTTCCTGCTCATAAATTCTAATAAAACAGATGCTGGTCATTGTCCCTGCTGGACAGAGACACCAGTTTGAGAAAGTAGGAGCAACTCTGGAAAACTGTAGGATTTTTTGACAGCCAGGAATCTTGATGTTACATTTGATTCTACTCTTTCTTTTGATCTTCACATTGAAGAAATCACCAAGGGTGCCTTGTTCCACCCACGCTACTTAGCTAAAATGATAATTCAATTCTTTGTTCATTCTGCCTGTCACCTGTAAGTAATGTATGAAAGGAATCACTGGTGGCCAATGCAGAAAAAAAAAACGTCTTTAAAAAAAACAGGTTGACACAGCTAACTTTGTTCTGTTGCAAGGTCACATGATTCACCTAGTAGTGCCTCTAAAGATCTGTAAGTCAATACAAGTCATATCTCATTTGTTGAAGACTTACAAAAGCCTAAGTGTTAAAGCACCAATTGGCTGTTTGGCTAATTTGCAAACTATCTTACTAGGAATGACTTCCAGGAGTCTGCGCTGGAAACGTCATTGTGATGATGATGAGACTCCAGTTAGTTTCTGCATGCCTGCAAAACCATGTCATCTTCACACTTACACATATGTGTAAGTGTACATATGTACATATTAAGTTATCACCTGTCAATTAGTGAGCTTTGGAGGAGTTGGGAGGTGGATTTTGTTATCACTGGACAGTGCCAGGCTAGCTGGTTGTTTATGCTAAGCTAGACTAATTGGATGCCGGCTCAGCTACATATTTACTGTACAGACATGAGATTTAAATCAATCTGAACAACTAAATCATATCAGATTATTTTTTAAACCAGCTACAGACCACAAATGCCTGTTTTGTCTCTTAGTTTGAAAGACTTGTCCATTTTCATGCTTCTAAGGAGATAAACCTCTTTGACTCAAGTTACCCCAATGTCACTTCCTTGCACCACCTGCTAGGCAAACTACACATAAGGATGCACAGAAACTATGCATAGTCATTTAGGGAATTCAAATCTGTGAGGCTGCAGTTACTGGATGCTAATGAGTTCATCCATAACCTGTCTTCATTGATGTATTTGGATGTGCAGTGTTTTCCCCAGAAAAAAAAAAGTGGTGAGTTAATTAGTGAGAAAAGTTGCCATGAGCTTTCAGCTGCAGGGGGAGTGTTTTGATGTTGACATTCCTATTGATGTGGCTGATGATAGTTCTTACAGCAGAGGCTTTGAAGTCTGCTGGGAGAGAGTTGCTGTCACTTCTCTGCGCCCATTTGCACACATCAGACACACTCGTGCATACAAATACACACAAGAATATGCTGTTTTTACATTTATGCAGTTAATGCTGGATCCAGCTGGACTTCATCTTTTCTGCAGGCACACTTATATACACACATTCTCTCTGTCTCGTTCTCACACACACAAACACAAACACAGTAAATGTATTTGTGTAGCGCCTTTCTAGTCTCCCGACCACTCAAAGTGCTGTTACACTACATCGCATTCACCTATTCAAACACACTCATGCACTGAGCCTAAAACAGAAACTAACATTCACACACATTCATGCATTCAGTATCTTGTACATGCCTGGAGCCTGGAGGAGGAGCTGGGGCTTGAACCACCGATCTTTCAGTGGGCAACCACAGTGGGCACTAAAAAAGGTTATTTTCTGAATGTGTGTGTGTGTTTGCGCACCAGAGGTGCACAGAGACAACATTATCTGTATCTGTTCGACCAACACAATCATTGGTCTCTATATCTGTATTTGGATAGAAGACTGGAAGTGGGCATGGCTTATACAGGATGTCAGGTTAAATCAGGTACTCAGAGGTCCTCAAAGGCATTGGAAAAACAGTTTTTAAAAAGCTCTCAGTTCAAGGGAATTATCTTAAATTCCAATGTGCTACAAGCTAACAAGCCAACAATAAATTCCATCTGTATAGACAGATTTTGAAGCCTGTGCATACCACTGATTATCTATACATTATGTCCCAGTACATCAAGTGTGGAACATGTGAGTCTCACACAGAGCTGTTGTCAGAAGGTGGCGCTATGAATAAAAAATGTTCAAATGTATACATTTTTTGTTGTGTGTAAGACTTGTGTGTCGGGTCTAAGAGCAAAATTTTGTTTTTTTAGCAAGACTGAATTGCTTTGAGTGGAGAGCTTCAATTTGACCTGAAAATAGGATGGTTAGGGAATAGGGTGAGAAGTTGTGGATTTTGAGTTTTGAGAAAAATTGGCATAATTTAAAGAAACGTATTTAAGCAATTGAGAAAATAAAATAAAATAAAATTGATCTCCCCCTCAAAGTGATCAGTGCTACTACACCAGAGACGGATCACAAAACTTATCACAGATCCGTGGTTCGATTAGAGTCAGTTTTATTTTAAAATGTGCTACTTTGGCTGGCTCTGATATAGCAGCCTCTCTGTAATCACCACTCTGCAGACTTGCTCAATGTCCCACCCACGGCACTATCTGATTGGTTATACACCTGACGAGTAATAACCTATCAACATTTGCGAGACGGTTGCAGGTCCGCTGAGCAGTGGAGCTGTGTGTCGAAAGGAAGGCAGCATATTAAGCTACTGAAGCGGGAATAAACATCACAATCTGATTATCTGTTTCTATGATGACAAACAGAGTTAGTGTCCCAGTTACACCACTGAGAATGGCTGAAGTTACACCCAGTGTTTCACTCAATTTAGGCTAAAGCGAAGGTTTTTTGATTACTCTCCCCTAATCCAGTCACTGTGCTTCAGAGTTACACTAACACAGATAATGCATCTGTTTTTTCTATCATTTCACTATAGCTCAGCATCATGATGTAACGTTAACGTTATTGCTTTAGCAGCAGCAGTAAAACTGTTTCTACTGTGATGGTTTAACTTTGCAATCAACCCGTGGTTCAGCAGAGGCCGGGATATAGAAGTAGCCTAGCCTATTAAACTAAGTAAAGGGCTGTAATGTGAACTGTCAGTGCGATAAAATCTGAAATGGAGCACCCACTGTCAGCGCTAGCCTTCTGAGACATTGCGGCTAATTTGTCTGATCCTGTGCATTAGCTTTGATCCATGTACGGCTTTTCAAATGTCACCAAGCACAAATATTTAGGTAATATTTCAGCGCAGTGAATGCTGAATGCAGATGTAGTGTAAAAGCGCTTTGAGTGGTTGAAAAGACTAGAAAGGCGCTTTACAAGTACAGAGTATTTACATTTACAGAGCATTAGGCAACTTCCTGAGTTAACAAGTGATGCAAATGCAGTGATGAAGTTCATGTTCTCATGATTTATGAATGGCTTTTATGAATAAAAATGTTTCAAAACATCCCCCCCTATATATATATATATATACATATATATATATGTACTAATAAATTGTCTAAATAAATACTACAAACAAATGAAGCACATGCAATCTACAGTATAATTTCTCACCTACATACACAAAACCCTTAGAGCAACCTACTAAAATCCTACTACTCAGTGCCAAGAAATTCATTACATCAGTCTCTAGCTCTATCATTGTTAAATAAGTGAAATACAATAGATGGAGGTGAAATACAATTGATGGACAGCTAAGACACTGGAGGATAGTAACAACAAACAACAGATAAACAACAGGTCCCTAGCACCCTGAAGGCAAGTATGACTGGAAAGCAGTTATATTAAAATCTAAACCTTTATTAATCAAAAAATAGGTATTAACACAATGTAAATCACAAAGAGACAGGTTGGCTGAGATATCAATGAGCCCATAAAACAGACACTAGCTGACATGTAGTAAATATAATGACCAGCAGACATGTTAATTCAGTGCAAGGGGAGCTCACAATCAGTGGGCAACAGGCACGTATGCAGGATGAGCACTAAGCCAGACCATCAGAACAGAAAAGAACAAAACAAGGAAAAGAAAACCACCAAGACAGTAACTCACTGCCTGCAACCCAAACTAAACCAAACACAGCTCTGTTGTCACATTCATATTATTTTGTACACATGTATGTATAAAAGATGATAATAACCTTGCTTGCAACACAGGCAAGTGTTTCTGAGTATGTACGTATGTGTGTTCTTTCTCTCTCAGGTGTGTAATTGGATAGTCGTCAGTAGGAGTTACCGTGTCATCAGATTCAGTACAGCAGGTTGACACACAGGCACCCACATACATGGAGGAATACATTATGAGAATGGAAACACGAATACACAACAGTGGGTACATGCACATTACCAAATAAAACATACACGCAAACACACACATAGGGGAATGTATGTATGTGTGTGTGTGTGTGCGCATTTCAGGGCCAAACTGTCATTTCACTGGCAAGCCTGTGCAGATGACTCACACAAACAGAGACGCAAACAAACAATAGGTCTAGTGGGCCATCACGATGGAGCTGACAGGGTCAATGACAAGTGACAAGTTAAATCTTTCACTGTCTGCTCTACTCTCCCCCTCCTCCTCTCTTTGTTGGATTCCCTCATGTCTCATAAAATTGGACACTGTTGAGTTGACGCGTGTGTGTGTGTGTGTGTGTGTGTGTGTGTGTATGCGCTTCTGTGGGTCTTGTGAGAGGCAGAAAATAACAGATAGTTTGACCTTGAAGAAAACAAAGAGAGGAAATAAGCTTTGTCAATCTCTGCCTAAATGAAAGTGTTCCCGTCTGAATGAAAACCGAACTTATGAGTACATGAGTCATAGATTTCCTTTACAGAGACCAAACAGTTCCCACCATGAGCAAGCACTTGGTAACACAGGCAAGGAAATACTTCCTTAAACTTCCTTTTGGTAGCTACTTGGGAGGCTCTGGCTCCCATTCTACTTTTGCGGACTGCTCGAACCACAAGTTCATTCTGAGAGCAGAGATATTGGAAGGTGCCAGCCAGTGACTGGCCTTGAAATAATTTAAGTAATTTAAAAATCAGTCCTAAAAGCAGTTCTTGAAGTGGGGTGGTACGCTCCGGTATGCAGTATGGCACCTTGAAAATTTAGCGTATCTTGCATAACAGGACTTCTCCCAAGCTGCTGGTACTCTCTTCTGCCCTCTCCATATCAGCTTATCTGGGTGCTACATACCAGCTCCTGTTCTCTCTGCCTGCTAAACTCCATAGGTAGAGAGAGACGAGGGAGAAGAAAAGCCTTTTAAGCAGCTGTGCTGAATGTAGCTTGTCAATGTCACTTGTCGTGAACCGACCAATCACAGCCTGGTTGGGGCGGGACATTTAATAACATTAATAAATAGGTGTCACTTACGCTGGGGCAATGCACAATAAGAAAACATGCAATGCAACTGAAATATAGAGGAAACAAATGTGCATTGTCCAAAAGCTGATTACTGAATTATATTCCATTATATTTTTACATATACACATTTTACATATGCTAACACTGGGGTGACATGGTCACTTTTTCTGCAATGAGTTAAGTCATTCTGCAGCATTTTGGACTAATTGTAAGAGATCAATTGATTTCTGAGTGAGACAGGTGTATGTAGGGAGTCAGCACTATAATTGTTCATTAAGGCTTTTATGCTGAACCTCAACTTTGTAGGCCTTCTATTTGCGCTCTGCTTTGCGTACCTCTCTCTGTTGGCAGCTGGTGTGGTTGTTAAACCATGCGGAGACTTTTGGAATTGATTTGGTTCTGGTTCTGAGTGGGGCAATTCAGTTCATTGTTGTGAGACAGAGGCAGTTCAGATGAGAGGGTCAAAAATGCATTTGAAAATTTTTAATGATGCAAGAGCGAATGTGGGGCCAGTGTAACGTTAGGCTGCAGAGACAAATACAAACATTTTACTACCATGATCAGATACAGAGATATTAAAAACTTCCTTGCTACTGCTTCAGGCCGTGTGATGGAACAAAATCAAGAATATGGCTTTTATTATTTACAGGGCCTTTGAGGACTGGGAGGTTAAGAAATCCCCCCTGCGAGTGTATCTCTGGGGCATGTATGAATGTTAAAATCAACAATATTACAGACCTGGTCATAATTAGATAAAAGCAGAGAGAGCAAGTCTGAGAACCCAGAGATAAAAATGGCATTAGGTTTAAAGTAGGAGAAATAGAGTCGACTGGTGCTTGTCAACACAAAATATTAGGCTTTCGAAGGACGAAAACTCCCCACAGGATACAGGCTTATAGAAGAAATGATCTCTGTAAACAACAGTCCCAGCCCTGCTTCATTCAAGGCACTCTTTGCTTTGCTTTTAACCTTGTTTCAGTCATACAACAAATATCAATATTAGATTTAATAAAAGCTTTGCATAAATTGGATCAGTTGTTTACAGACATTAGATTTAAGAGACTGGAACCAGTTGCATATAATACTTTTATAAGTCTTTAATATAACTTAAATATAACAGTTAAGGCTTAATGTGACACTTCCGGCTTAATATCTCCTTAGTTGAGAGACTTGTGGGTGTTGCACAGAATCCCCAAAATGGCTTCCTTAGTTAATGAAAAATGTTAAGGCATTACTGAAAGAGATAAAATGAAGTTGTAGTTCTCTTGTTGTGTGGGAAGACAGGGCTGCATCGTACTATTTGGGCTGTGCAATAAATTGAATTGAGTTTAGCTTAAAACTATTATGAAAACAAGGTAACAGGGATAAAACGATTTTTGTGCTGCATTCTGTTTCGCAATGACGCTCTCGTTTTCTCTTGTGTTATAAATCCAGCACACAGCTTCCCTTTACGACAGTGGCTCTTTCCCTAAAAGCCCAAACTTCCTCTCAGCCAGGCAGTGGCATGTTTAGTTCAGCTTGAGCCAAAATGTCTTGCATAAATTGCATATTTTTTATTTATACTTTTCTACTTTTCCTGCTCACCATTGGCTTAAGTGACTCCTGGTGGCCGAACGCACTCTTCGTGATGCATTGTCTTCATTTATTTCCATATTGCAGTTTATATAGAGTCAGACGTTCCTTCAGTTTTTTTCCTTTTCTTTTGGGAAATGAATAACTTTAAGTGAGTCTTTAAGGAATTTTGTTTTAAGAGAACCTTTATTCAGATTTTAAGGGAAAATTTTAATGCAAGGTTTACTGTGCAACCGGCCTGATTTTTACAGGAATGCTTAGAAAAGCAGAAGGGAGAGGATTAAGAGGGACGTGGATTAAGTTACCTGCATTCACTTCTCTGCCAGTGGGAGTTCTTTTCTAGTTGATACTGACAGAACTGATATATCCAGAGTATGTGGGTATGTTCTTAAAAAAGGAGTACAGTCCATGCCCCTGGGGAAAAGGCGCATTTCTACAAGTGACGGCTAGTGCCCTAGTGAAGCCATTAAAATATCAAGAGACAGAAAAAGGAGGGTGAGGTGAGGTAAGTGTGTTGATGGCGGTGAAGGACAAACAGGGGCTTCAGAGCAGGATGTGATGGTCGAGATGAGACAGGAGAGGAAGAGGGAGGTTCTGGGAGTGAACTCAGACTCCTGGTTAGATGTGTCATTGGTCCCCACTTGCACCACTGTTCTGAAGTGAGGACAGAAGATCTAACAACACACTGGAGACACAGCAAATGCTCAGTTTTGCTGCACAGTCCTCAAGCAACCTTGGACAGACGCCACCTGGGCCTGTTGCTCTTCCATGCCGCAGCCTCCCCAGCTCCATCCTCACCTCCATCCTCACCTCCTCCAAAGTGAAGGACGTGGGAGGGGACCCAGGTGTGGGGGACGTTGCAGCTGCAGAACTGGGGGTGCCAAAGTGCGGAAGAGATCTAGAAGATGCAGGTAGAAGGGGAAAAGAGTAGGAAGCTGCAGCTGAAGTGGTGGGAGCATTAGCCGCTGTGTCAAACTGTTTGTAGAATACATTGAACTCATTGGCTTTGTCCACCCCACCCCCACTGTTTCCTGATTGTTCTTTTTCTGGTAGCCAATGATGGCCCTCATTCCCCTCCACATCTCTCTGATGTTGTTATGCTGCAGCTTGCTCTCGACTTTCCATTTATAGTCCTGCTTTGCCTGCTTTAATCTCCTCCTGCTAAGCTTCTCTTTGTCTCCATCTTTAATAGCATCCTTTTATTGGTTAAGAAGTGCTTTGATGTCAACGGTGATACAGGGTTTGTTATTGGGAAAACAGCATTCAGTCCTGGCTGGTACAGTGTCCCTGCAGATGTTAAAGTAGTCTATAGTGAAGTCAACCATCCTGTCAATGTCAGTGTCCATGCTGTTTTTTGCTGATGTCGCCAGCAATACATTCCAATCCATCCACTCAAAGCAGTCCCTTACAGACTTGCTGGTCTCTGGTGACCACTTACTGAATGAGCGGGTGGTTGCAGCTGCCTCAGTACACAGGGTTTGTGGGAAGATAGAAGACAAATCAGATTGGGATCTGATCTGCCAAGTGGTGGTACATGAAGCCAAAGGCGATGTAATCAGTTAGTTAATAATTGTTCAGTTTTAATCAGTCAGATTAATTAATCGGTCTCAATTCTAAGGGTGTGTTCTCTACAGTGATCACTTAACAGTAGGCTACACACACACGTTCCTGTGATCAAAGTGAATATTTATTAAAAAAATAAAGTGAACACAAGTGAGAGTAAATAGGGATAAAAAGAAAATAAAACGATTAAGCAGCAATCAGGACGCACAGGGTTCAACATAAATTCAGTTTGGCTATTGTCGAAAGAATATTACTCTGAGGAAATAAGGGAAACAAATGGACGCAGGTTCTATGGTGATAACTAAGTTTACAATGAGGTTATTGTTAGGAATTATTGTTGTGAGCCAGGTTCAGGTGTGAAGAAGTTTCGGAGACTGATGAAGACTTAACATAGCATAGTTTATTGAGCCCGGCCAAGGAGATACAGCTCCAGCATACAACATGTGAACACGTCAAATGGCAACACCAAATCTGAAGGAGAACATCTTGTGGTCCCTTTTATGTTTCTCTCTTCCCCCTAGAGCCTGTAGGTTTCTCTAT
>JAPMOB010237941.1:1514-15454 GCA_029875015.1 Lepomis gibbosus
TCGGGTCGGGCCGGTCTCGGACACAACGTGCACGGGCTCGGGTCGGGTCGGGTTTGATTTTTTGGGCCCGATCTAAGCTCTAGTCCCTTCCGTCAAGGGCCCTCACAGGCCCCAGTACATCTGTGCTGTCTATAACTACAACCCTGTCCATGTTAGAGTAAGGTGAAGTGCTCGCCTCACTCACGCCCGCCGGCTGACAAAGTTGAATTGTCTTTAACTTTTTGTATGTGACGCACAGCACAAATCATTGGAAGAGAGACTGATCCTGGCTGTTTGTGAGTTTCCAGAATATATTACTGTTTGAATGAATAGGACAGCAATATTTAACTTAAGTTAAATAGATATTGCCATGGTTACTATCCAAAGAGCGCCTGCCGGTTACTCGCAGAGCGCTTGTCTCCCTGTCTGATCACCAGAGCAAAGAGCAACCCCGCGGGGCCGAGCGACTACGCTGTGATTTTTAAGAACGTTCCTAAGACCGACATCTTCCCCAATACTAATCAGCATGCAGTGTGTAGCTATCCACTTTGCTGCGTTCAGTAACATTACCAACGTTCAAGCATTATACATGTACAGTGATGTATAATAACGACAGGCAAACGTATTTCCATGTACTACGGTGACCGTTTAATCCGGAACTGCATAGAGTGCCAAAAACAGACAGGAAGGCTCCCAACAATGTTTGGGACACCTCTGGCGGCATCCAAGGCGGATGAGCAGAACACAAAACACAATCCAATACATCACACCCTTCACTATGGCATTTGTTCGCTTGTCTTGCTTTTGTTTATCTACTTCTCCCACACGCTGCATCCAGCGTAGTCTGCCGAAGCCTCCCTCCACTGTGACAATTATAAAATAATTCTCAACATGAATTGATTATTGCGTTAAAGCTGTAATAACAATAACTTCCCCAGCCCTAATTTAAATATATTACATTTAAATTACATAATTTAATTTGGCAATGTCACTGGATAAAAAGTTAAGAGATCTCCAAGGTAACTACAATTCATCATTGGGGGGAACATGAATGTGTTTACCAAATGTCATGATAATCAATCTAATAGTTATAAAGACATTTCATTCATAACTATACATTTCATCAAATCATTACATTTACTATAAATCTCTGGGGACCAAGAATGTCTGTGCAAAAATTCATGACAATCTCTGTGGTGTGTTTATTTACAGCAGCAGCCTCTAGACAGCTGATTCATATGGGTGGTGATGGAGCAGTGGATAAGACGCATGCGTTTGGTGTGAGAGACCAAGGTTCATTTCCTCACTGTGACCCATCCATGAGTGTTTCCCTGAGCAAGACACTTAACCCCTAGTTGCTCCAGAGGCGTGCAACCTCTGACATATACAGCAATTGTAAGTCGCTTTGGATAAAAGCGTCAGCTAAATGTAAATTTAGAATAACAACAATGCGCGGCAGCTCTAATTAATGATGTGATAACACTGCATAATAATAATATCTTCAATTATTTCACATATTGTCAGTTAATTTATATAATTTACACAATTTATTCATATGAGAACTTATTTCATATACTACACAATACTACAGGAAACTAAAGTAAGTAAAATCTGGCATTGTGGTAGAAATGTTATATATAAGATATTACGTTATACAGTAAATAGGACTGTTATGCAAGAATATGCTGTTACATATTCAGTCTAATGTATGCCAAAATCTATTTTGTAACGCCTAAAATGAGGTGTTGTAAAGGGTATAATAACAAATATTATAATTGTATAACTATGTAAACTGTGTAATTATTTTAATATAGGTTAAAGAACAAATCCTGCTATCCTGAGCTATTAAATGCTCACCATTATTGGACACAGATAATGCATCTGTGTCTCCACCACAACTTATGCCAAATATTGATTCAGACCCAATGGGCATGGCTATCCGCTCCTCAGTCTGGGTCAGTGTAAGGCTCGGGTCCAGCTTCACCTAAATATAAAGAATTCCAACATAAGCATATCATATTATTACTCATCATATATCAGGCACATGGACATAGACATCACACATGCATTGATTAAATAGTCACAGCAATACTGTTGACTGCATTTGTGATTTTTTTATCCTAAGGCATTCTTCTGTGTCTGTTCAATGGCACTTTGCGGGCTGCCAAGCAGAATTCCTTTTTGATTTGATTCTACAAGCGACGTGAGGGTCTCAATCCCATGGTAAGAAAATGTTCTGTTCTTGGCCTTGTTTCCCTTCTCCATGTCATAAACTCCTGGGGTGAGGCCTCTGAACTGAGAATATTTAGTGGTGTGACATTTATATGACAATTGTTTTCAGATTTATCCATGTGTGATCGTTGTCAAGATGAAATTGTTGAGGTCACATGTGAATTTTGTCGTAAGAGGATTTCTGAACGCTGCACAGCTTTCTAGTTTTTTGATAAATGAGGCTGAGATTTAACTTTCTGGTGTTTTAATGAACACTGACCAACTTACATTGCCGTCCCTTGAGCCATGCCGCTAGCATAGCTAAAATTACATGTGAAATACAAAATGTCACAAAAATTTGATTAGACTTCCAGCTACAAGTAGTAAGAAAGCAGACAAGTAGTATAAAAGTTAAAAAATAAAGCCAGATTAATTACAACAGGCCCAACAATTATGATTTACAACAAAAAGAAAGAAAAAGAAGAGGGTTTAAAAAAGACTGTAAAGCACAAGTGCCCCTAAACTGACTCAAACACCAAAAGAATAAAAATGCGTTCTAGGACGATACTTCACAGTCTCAATGGTGGGGGAAGTTCTGATAATTTTGTGTGGCACACCGCACAAAATCTCAATACATTTAGGATAACCCAAACCATAGAGATACTATTCGACTCATCCTGAGTAACATTTGTCTTGTCATGTATGGTTAGGGCTGGACAACAAACAATAACAATAATTATCGCAATAAATTATTTTTTTCAAGAACAATATAAGAAATGTTTAATAAATATTCAATAAATGTTTGATTTCTTTCACTTGAATCATACTTAGGACTTTTTTTATTAAGATTTTTATTTTGTTGAGGAAAAAGGACTAAAAAAAAAGCTTACTTAATTTTACTCATGCATATGCAGATTTTATCATAATTGTTTTGAATGTTCTACCACAGATTTGTGAAGTGATCCACTGGTTGGCAACAAGTGTTGACCATAAAGAAGAGTTTAAACCACAATAAGCCGTCAGGTTTCCTTAACTTTCTCTCAGGAGCAAAAATCAGCATTTAAACTCGAAAGATATAATGATTTGATACTTATCGTGGTAATTATCGATTTTGAAAGATATGAAACTTTTTATAGTGACAACATTTTTGGCTTTATTGTCTTGCCATGTGTATGGTTCTTAGGTACTCTGTGTTGTCTTTTTATTGACCCTCTCACAAGTAATTTATTATTAACTGTGCTCTGGTCTCCCAATGATGACATCATCCAACAGCAGGAGACTATCTGTTCAGAAGCAGTTCACCCTGGTAACCAGGGGCGACAGAAGCGTTGATTAAGGCTAGCCATTTTAGATTAATTGCAGACTGGAGCACTAGTGGCAGTGGATGTCTCCAGGCACTATGATGGGGTCTTCCCGACTTAACCAGTCAATTTATGCAGTGGGTGAAGGGGACCTGATGTCCGTGCTAGTATTTGTCTCTTATATTAGATTTAGATGGGCATGAGGCGAGTGGGGAGGATGCTATTAGAAATTGATGCTCTGGGGTCTGAAGGTCCCCTTGGGCTGACAAAGTTTAGGGCAGGGGTCATCTGAGCTATGAGAAAAATGAGGGCTGGATATGATGAGGAGCAAGTGAATGAGTAGCACGAGAGGCAATACTGCACGATTGACAAAAGGAACAAAAAGTGACACCATGGAATAGAAAATTAAAGGTTAGATAATTGTTGAAGTATATTAAAGGCACAGCTATATGATATCTCAGTGTCTTAATATTTTATACTAAGTCATATTATCACTCAAAAAGAAGCATGCCTGGCTTCATATAGGGAAATAAGGAAGTCTAACAGATGTGACACAAAGTATTTTGAATTGTTGATATATTGCACTTGGAAGAATTTATTAAAAGTTGGTACAAATGCCTCCCCTAAAGCTGACAGCTCAGTGGAGCAGTGCGGCAAGTGCAATATTCAAACAGCTCTCTTTACTTTGTTACAGATTTGTTTAAAGTGAAAGAAAACAAACTGGGCTCTGTGAGTATGCTTGCATGGTGCATGAAAAAGAGGGGGGAGAAGAGGAGAAAAGGAGGATTATAAGAAAGACCTGCCTGTCACTCAATGGTAAAATAATCTGACACTAACACACACACATTCTAATACATTTAGGCAGGAAATGTACAAATTATAATTTGTAGATAAAGAACACAATACGCACAGTACATGAAACAAGCGTCCAGATTGCTTTTCTCATCACTGTACGGTCAGCATACACGTAGTGCAGTTCACACATTTTGGGAGGCGCATGGACGTGCACAAAGGCGTTGGCAGGTGACACAATTTATGTCACACAGACCCCTGCACCCACACCAGCAACAACCATGAGCTGGCCTCAAGATTCAATAGCCATGCCATCAGCTCTGAGATGCCATTAAGCTTAATGCTAATGTCAACATGGTAACATTCTCACAATGAAAATGCCAACCTGCTCATGTTTAGCGGCCATGTTTGTTACATTCATCACTTTAAAGCGACATTATGCAGTAATTTTATCTCAAAATAACAGCTTCAAAATCATTTTGATGGTACACTGCCTTGTTAAAGGGAGAATGGCCTGTAGCACTGGATTCTCAGGCAGGAAACCTATCCCGAGATTTGGCGCAATGCTTCACGGCTCTTCATCACAAACCAACAGGACTCTTTAGCAAGCTATCTCTAAAAGGAAGCTAGCTCGGTATTCTGGCTATGAAGAGAACGAAGAAGATGTTCTCTGAGAATGACCAAGCAACAGACAAGACAACAGTACATATTGTCTTTTACTTGTTGGCGTCAGCTAAAAGTGCTGAAAGGATGCAAGATAGATTTTCACTTTCCATTTTCTCCAGGATGAAATGTTACATAAAAACGACGGCCGCTACCCTTCTTTAATGTTATCATCCATCACGATGTTTCACTGTAGACATAGCCCAACCCTAAAGCAGACTATTGTGGCCATCCATTAAAATAAACATTTCACTGTCAACCACAAACGTCAGAAAAAGTCAGTGATCATTGTCTGGAAACAGTAGATGTCTTTACAAATAACATTTTCCAACACATATCGAGACGCATCTGCTTTCTTGGCCAGGTCTCCCTTGTAAACAGCAATGACCTTAAATATGGGTTAAATTAAAATTATTATTCATTCAAAACCACAGATGTCAACCTCATGGTGGTGCTAGAAGAAAAGTCAGAGGATCACCAAAGTCAGTAGGCTCCCTCCTTTGGACAACGTGGATATGTGTATTAAATGTCATGGCAATGAATCCAAAGCTTGTCAAGACATTTCATTCAAAATGAGCCTGCTTGTGGCACATTAGTAAAAGTCACAATGAATCTGTATAAATGCTCATGGCAGTCCATCCAATAGTTGTTAAGATATTTCAGTTGGCACCATAGGTGTGAACTGACAGACCAATATTGTCATCCCTAGAGTCATGCCATTACCATGGCTGAAAAACCTCAAAAGGAAATAAATTATCCTGGAAGGAACCTGGCTGACAACAGTTAGCATTGGCTTGGATTTCAGATCAAAAGGAGACAGAGCTATTGAGTTGCACAGAGGATGCCAAGAAATTACTAATTATGCCAAAAAAATAGTGCAATTGTGTCTGCATGGCCTTGATCATTTAATAATCATTTGCAGAGTCAAACTGCATACCAAAAATCTCCCCTGTGTACTCCAGATTACATGTGATCTTTCCATCCTGGCTACATGCGCTTCATTAGATTAGCTGTCTGGAGATTTTGCTGAAAATTTCTTCTGTCTCCTATTGCTTTGTGCATTTCTCAGCATTGTGCTTTTGCAGTCACATAGGCATTTTCTGCATTGGTGGCTTCGCCGTCAACTCCTCGAAATGTCCTCAGCAACTTCCACGCTGTTCCTTTGATTTATTAAAAATATTTTGTTCCTAGAGCTGAAGAGTGATCGTAAGCAGTCAATTCTATGTCACAATGCAGGAGGGTGTCCACATATGTAATTCTGCTACTCTCTGGGCATAGCCTTTAATGCATGATTGACATGTCCATTCATTAGCTAGCTCGAGTTGACAGAATGGCGGATTGCCGAGAGGGCTGAAGTGTTGATGGGAGAAGTATTTTGTTCAGTGCCAGACAGGAAGCATGTCTGTTGGCAATGACTGGAAGTGGAGCAGAGATACTCCCAAACTCTATATTTTCGCGATCAAATGATCATCCCTGTAGCATTGAAAGGGGCTTGGAAAAGTTTGTAGTTTCCTTCATTACAAACTAACTGTGGGCAGCTTGAAGTCATGTTGGTTACAACTGATTCAAAGAGTGGCAGAGTAAAATGTGTCAAAACAATAGAAACTCTTCAAACCACTACTGCAGCATATCCCACTTCTCTGCTCCCCATCTGTATGCTCAGTATGTTCCAAAGAGTCATCATTTTATCAAAATATGGTCAAATAAGCTGCTTTCATATCACTCTCCTAAACCTCCAAAGCTTTGATGGAAGCAGTGTACTAAGCCATATTTTGGGAAAATGGACCTCCATACTCACACTGTACATACAGTGGATATAGTGGTTTGACAGTGTTCTATTTATTAAAAAAACTGTGACCATTGAAGTCTACTGAAACTGACCGCATCTACTTTCACAATTAAGAAGGAAATTGTCAGTTACGCAGGCTTGCATGCTAACGCGACAATATATTTATACCGATTATTCAAGAGACTTATTTATAACCCTCCACTCCTGTCTCAAAACTGCCCAAAAACAATGCCTCTATTTTTGTGGCGCAGTTAAGTGGTGGTTCTAGACCAATTTTATTGAGGGGGCCAGTCTGGGGGCAGTTGTTTTGTCAGAGGGGCACATTCAATCAAGAACAAAAGAGACAAAGCTAATGTTCAAGCTTTCATGTTTTAGTATGTTTCAGTAACTAAGAGTTGTTGTTTAAGTAAGTAACAGGATATTTTCAGTGACTTAATTATAGTTTCATCAAATTACATTATACAACAAAAAACAAAACATTCCTGTTAACTTCAGCTCAAGTTACATTACATTCTTTGATGCAACACTTCTTTGTGAGGCTTAATGAATAAACAGTATAAGCTCTTGATAGTTGGCATCATCTGGGCATTATAAAGGGAGGATAGGTTTTATGGCAGGTTGAAAACCATCACAGTCTAAAACAATTTGTATCCCACTATAACTCATGCTAGTAAACAATATATTTGTAGAAGCAGCTTACTAGAAAAAGGTGACAGTCTTTCTAAATCTAGCTTCCAAACAGTAACATGGATGACTAAGTGATCAACTCCGTGGTCAGTTATAACATCGTCAGACTGTCGCTAAATAAATGTTTGCTTTACGAGGGAAACTGAAACTGCTCGTTTTGTTTAGACATTCTCAATTCAGTGCAACGAATAATGCGCACGCAACGTTAACGTTAGCCTATAAAAGCGTTCTTACAATCCGTGTGCTAGCTTGCTCTTGTGTTGATAAAACAATACTAAAACAAGAGATTAAACAATCCACGTTATATTTTTTTATTTACTTAGGTGTAGTCCGCCTTCACCCCTGAATGCGTGTGCAGTCCTGCAGCAGAGAGCTTACTATCAGGAATAACAAAGTCCTTATAAAACATGTCTCTGGGGATAACTACCTTGGCACAACACCTGTCAGTGGCGGCATTTCGTTGCAAGGAAGATATATTACTATGGGACTGCTATTACTATTGCAGACTTTTCAATCAGAGGGGGGCCATAGGTGGATCCAAGGTCTGGGTTACAGGGGCACTGGCCCCCTGTTGGCTCCTGCCCAAAACCGCCACAGTTAACAAAGAGGGACAGCGGAACACAACTAAAAGCTACAATAGCTTCCTCCATTTTTGATTCATCCTCAAAAGGTCAGCACTGTGTAGTGTGCCCTCAACATCTCCCATTGATGTTCAATTTAGCTGAGGTCTCGAACAGTGCAGTCTGTAGCGTATCATTCGCATCATTTTCATACTCATTGATCCATTCAGTGACCCTTGCTCCCTGTATGAAAGCATCCGCATTCAGTATCTTTCTCCTCTCATTTGCTCAGGTTTTGATTTAATTCTGTCACCCATCTGTATTGAAAATAGCATAAATCATTTTATGTATTTAATATTTATTTCACATTATTTATTTTTTTACATTATATTACACCCATGGGTCATTCCGATGTTATCTGGCATTCAGGATCAGTCATCCTGAATAAAGCAGTACTAAAAGCACACTTTCTCAAGTCTTTAAAGTCAGTGTCTCAGTAAAAAAAAAAGAAAATTGAATTGCATTCTTAACAAAAAAAAAAGTTTTATTTACTACTGCAATTTTTTTGTAGTTTTTCAGTGTGCTTATCCTATAAATCGTGTAAAAAGTTATTGCCCAAAAGCCAGGACCTCAGCCTGCAGAACTATTTCATGTCAATGTAGACTTTTTAAAAACCTTTAGAATAATCAATCTGTTACCCTTTCATGTGCAATGTACCACCCCTAGACTACCCCATAAACTCACCCACGTAAACTCACTCCTCGTCCTTCTTATGATCAAGCAAAGTGTTGTTTTTTTTGCCGAGAATACCCCTATATGATCGAAGGATCAAACAGAAACAACACAGGCCAGTTGATCTGTAGATCCCGAGATACTGTCTCTGTGTGCATGTGTGCGCAGAGGAATTGACACTGAAGTGAATGTTCAAAGCAAACATACACTGGGTAAAGGAAATGAATGGGAGAGAGAGAGAGAGAGAGAGAGGCATTATTGCAGTACAAAGCAGAGCCATGTGGTTGTTGAGCCTGCTGGTTTGACGTGTCAGTGTGAGTAGATAGACACAGTGTTGGCGATATGAGGGCTTAAATAGAAAACAGAAAACCAAACACTTGTGGGCTTAAGGGGAAGATATGAAAGCAACACATAAAGTAAAGGTTTGTGTCGTGTGTGTGTGGGGGGGGCGGTTGGAAAATGAGAAGCTATTGAATGAAGAGGTTGTGAGTGAATCATTACAAAGTAGTAGGTGATCAACTTTCTCTTGTGATGTCTATTTAATCAGAGCATGCAGTTGGATTTTTGGACAATTTTCTACCGAGAACTTACCTTTTTTTGTCTCTATTACAATGTTCACTGTCATTGTAAGTTTCACCAATGTGAAAATAAAGATAAAGGCTCATGTTCTGTGGAAAATCCCAACACAGTCAATCAATAGGTTCAATTCTCTGTCACTGTTAATGAATACAAAGCTTTTTTCAACCAAATGACAAGTTCTCTACAGAAAAATTGGAAATTTTGGAGCTCACATTAAGTTTGCCTGCAAAAAAAAAAAAGCTTATACAATCTGATACAAATTCCAGAGTTTTAAAACTGGACAGGTCTCATAAATATTTCTATCATTTTTTTTCTTTCTTGTGAATTAACAACTACACTGACTTTGAAAATGGCTATGAATACAGCCAAAGCCACATTTCTGCCACTTGAGAGTTGATAATGCATCATCAAGTGCAGTGCTAGTGTACTTCACTCAGTGTTACTTGATGCTAAAAGCAAGTCGTAATGGGTTTGAGTTATGCATGTTTCCACACATAACTCTCCCTCCCTGAAAACAACTTTGGCGGACAGCAATGAAAAACCCTAACCGGAAACTGAATTACTGAAATGCAGATTCACGGCTGGTTCCCCCCTCCCTACTGTAGTTTCTATTTGCAAAATAACAGTGCCACCCCAGTTCCGCTGAGCACCTACCGAATGCTTCGCACAAGCTTCCATCAAAAGCACTGCTGACAAATCAGAGAACTTCACAGCCGAGGGAATTTACATGTTGAAAGGCCATAATTTAGCTGCAGTTTCTTGGAAATGTCGCTGAACTTGAGCTTGAGGTTGCCTCTTTTCTCTCTCCGCTCTTCGTGTGCAATCATTAACCTACCAACAGAACATGAATAAATTACCACCCGTCGACACTTAAATCATTTTGGAATTCCCATACTGGATGCATTAGGAGAGAGTAGGGGAGTGAGCCAGAAAAAAAGGAGAGGAATATACAGTAAGTAATATGGCAAATGAGAGACATCCAAAGGAGTTGAGACATTCCCTTGAGAAATCTAGTCCACTTAAGAAAAACTGACATCTGAAAACTTGCTCCAGAGAATCCTACATTAAAAGTCGACTGCAATGTAAAAACTGTGCAAATGTGGGTCAGGGTTCTCTGTGCTGTCAATTAAGAGTCATGTAAACTGTGAGTATTTTCCCCAAACTCATATATTCTGTCAGGCTACAGGCGCCCCTTGCTTTTAATTGCTTCAAAGTTGCCAGGCAACGGCTAAAGAGGCTATGCCTGAGTGAGTAATAGTATGTGCAATCATATTTAGGAGTGACACATAAGGGGAAAACAGACCCTGTGTATACAGTTTGAACAGTATTCATTATTATATTGATATTAGGTGACCTTACAAAGTGTAATTATGTTCTCCATCTGCCTGCTCAGTTGGCCTCAATACCCCTCATTATCTTGAGTGCAGCCATCATATCACATCTCTCCCTTTTCTTATCATTCTTCTCCCCTAACTGCCTTTACCATCTCTTACTTTTCTAAGCTCTTCTTCCAGCGCATTCTCACTTTCTCTCCATTTGAGCTACTCTTTTTTCCCCCTCCATCTCATCTTGCTGTTAGCTTTTCTCTCACTCCACTTCCCGCCTCCACTTTCACCCACTCATCCTCTAAATCAGTCTTTCATCCCCTTCTCATTTTCCTCACCCTGCCTTCATGTCTCCAATTTTACTTTTCCCATCCACTGTTCTTTCCTGCTTTTTGCCTCTCTTGACCTGAGTCTGCCCTCTGTTCCTCTTGTGTTTTAGCCACTTTCCCTTCGCCTTTATTGCTCTACTTTTCCATCCCACTGGCTCTGTTTTTATCTTTTCCTCTATCCCCTGTCTTTATCACCTTTTCCCTCTTTTAGACTCCCTTCCCTGCCTCTTTTTTTCCGCTCCTCTGTTTATTCCCTGCTCTCTTGCTTTGTCCTCACCTCTGTGTTTCACGCTCACTGTTTGTTCTCAGTTCTCTCAGAAACCGTAGCGGAGGCTGTCCGAAGCTCTTACCAACCACAGTAGAAGGCTGCATTAATATTGCATGCCACTGTCTTATCGACCACAGCAATGCCAGGAATACAGAGCCGGCTACAAGACAAGTTAGCGGCTAGAGTGGCTGCTCGCACACACAGATGCAAGCGGATACACGCACACACATTCAGAGATAGAGCTATGGTAACAGCTACAAAGCTAGATTTGTGGCTTGGGTGGCATTGAATTAGGGTTGTGTGGGGCACTGAGCCTAAACCCAGGTGTAAAGATAAGGTTTCCTCACAATACAAAGAATGTGAACCATGAGAGAAAGTCAGGAGATATTTTAGAGGAGAGATGGAATCAAGCTGCAACTGCAAAAGATGAAACTGCGAGGACAGAAAATTTAAACAAATGCATTTAAACCTAAAAAAAAAAAAACTTAAAACAAAACAAACAAAACAGGATGCTTCCTGTTTTTTCCCCTTCAATGATAGGAATACAAGAGCATAAGCAAACACACACACACACACACAAAAACCCAGCATGCGTCTGCGCATGACGGCAGCCTGCCTGGCTTTTTCCATCAGCTGGACCTATCACAGCTTATTATCAGCTCCTTTGAACCGTGGGCTCAGAGCATGATTGCACTCTCAATTAATGCCTGTATGATCTACTTTGACGGAGCGAGTAATGACAAGTGCCTTGCCTGTGTGTTTGTGCGCGCGTGTGTGTGTTTGTGTGCACGTGTGCAGGCATGTGCTTCTTTGCACATATCTATGTCTTTCTGTGTGTGTATATTTCTGTACATTCATGCATGACCATGCCCTTGTGTGTCTTTCCATTACCATAGGTGCATGTATGTGGACGATGGCGGTGTGTGTGCAGGGTCTCGTCAGGGGGTAGTGAACCAGTTTAGGCTAAATTGGGAGAGACATATGTGGCTCTGCATAGAATGTCTTTTCAAAGGCATCCTTTTATCTTTGGCCTCCTTCATAACCAATGGAATCTGCCTGCAGAGCGGCTGTAGAAGTTTTTGATTATTTCACCGCACTGTCATCTCTGATGGGCCCAAAGATTAAGCCTAGCACCTCTCAAGTTGCTCTATTTATACGAGTCAGAGGGAGATAACATTCGGAAAGTTTCAGGGTTTGAATATTAGGTTAGGCGTGCAGACATAAAAGCTTTTCTTGCTGTGTATTTGTGTGCATGAATGTCCACCCAAAAAGATAAAAAAAGATGGGCCAAAGTTGATTGACACATAGGAAGATGAAAGCACTACAGTGCCTGAAAAAACAGACAGCTCATCACTGTGCGTGTCTGTGTCTGTGTGTTCATGTTCCTCTAAAAACACAAATAAAGATGAAAGGTGGTACGCCATGTTAGACTGAACTCACTGGCTTGCACAAATACAGACACATGATGAGAGTCTTTTTACATTCCTTTATCCTGGAAGAAACTCACATTTTGCTCTAATGACCAGCTAGGTTGGCCTCAAAGAACAGCCAGTGAGAAAAAGCCCTAGTATAATACTATGTATGTGCGCACACACATAGTATTATCCTGGGGGTTTTTCCACACACATTATTTCTCTTTATGTATCTGTATATTGCTAAAAGGATAAGTTCAGAAAACAAAACCCATCTAATGTATATGTATGTATGTATATATTTGATTAAAAAAGTAAGCGTAAGAGCATCTTTATCTTTAAAAGTAGCCTTCTTAGTTTTTATGTTTTATCACATGACAACAAATGTCCCCACCCAGACCCAAAGCAAAAACATTCTTTAGGGAATTTAGTACTAAAAAGACCATAAATAAATAAAAAATACCCACTTGATTTGACTAACTCAGAACTCTGAGGTCTCACATAAGCATGAGGTGAATATTTAAAAGCATTTTTGCTCAGAACAAGAACTACAGATTTTATCCCTCCCTAACACTCGAGGAAGAGCTGTTATTGCAGCCAGTATGGAGAGGAGAAACAATTACAGCAACTACTAACTCATACAA
Organism: Lepomis gibbosus; assembly: GCA_029875015.1. NCBI lineage: Eukaryota > Metazoa > Chordata > Actinopteri > Centrarchiformes > Centrarchidae > Lepomis > Lepomis gibbosus. The sequence continues at coordinate 14,786 of JAPMOB010237941.1, forward strand.
CGTATATATGCATTTGAGAGAAAAAGACCTGTTGTTTAATGTTCAGTGATGCCACTATGTAGTAGGGCTGGTCAATGAATCAAATATATTTTAAAATGAATTAATGTGTGATATGACAAATGACCATTTTGTCATATTCAAGTTTTTTAGTATTTCGTTGTGGTTGCTAGCAGAGGGGTGGTTACATAACTTTTGTCAGCCATAATGTGCTCAGGTTGCATTATAAAAGTTAGTGAAAGCTGTGTGTTGTGTTTGCCAGCGCATAAAAAGTCCATGTGTAGGTAACGTTACTAGGCGTCTTTTACTCTTCACAGCAGAATTGGTCTACACAGTGAAACACAAGCTAGTTAGCAGGTACAAGTCGCTGCGATTGTTTTTGCCATGCCGGAAAGAAATCCCCAAGAGAAGACGGCATAAATCATTTTATCGCTCTAATTACTCTACCACAGTTTCCAGCTTTCCATGTTGGACACTTACAGTTTTTAGCTGACTTTAACCTCACTTGTAGCTGTAGACTATAAGTTGATGTAGTAATGTAACTAAAACACAAGGTTTTTACTTATTTATATCACAATATATGATACTTTATCGCCTAAAAATATAAACATATTATTTATCAGCCATATTGTCAAGCCCTACTCTGTAGGATAATATATATATATATCTATA
>JAPMOB010237942.1:0-11942 GCA_029875015.1 Lepomis gibbosus
GTATGCATACATAAGCAGTTTGCCTCTCATTTATTATCATTACATTCGTGTTCACAGAGTGACCAATCTGTTTTTCTGAAGGACAAATTTCAGCCGATCTTTCAGAAATCCAGAATATCTTTAAGCAGATTTCAAGGTACTTCCAGAATCCTCAAGGACTGTCTATCCGAATAAAAATATTCTGGTCATAGCACGGTAACAAAGATTTTTAATCCAATTTTCTGATCCAAACTAAGAAGGTAGCTGGAATTCCTTGCTCATTTTGCACAACACAATAAATATGAACACGTTCTTGTCCATGGAAATATGAAATAAAGGAATATGACATTAATGCATACAAATATATTAGCTTTTTTTTCACATCGTATGAATATGCTTTTATCTCTGGCCATCATCTTTGTTTGTATTAAGAAGTAGAGGCAGCATTTAAGAAATCTGTTAAAAATCCCTTTGCAACCTTTCATTTTCACAGCCTGTCTTTGTAGAAGGCTTTGGTTCATGTGCTTCGTTCAGCTGTTCATGTCAGTGCCTCTGTGTGTCTCTGCATTAAGCTGTATGTATTGATAGGGTTTTATATAGGATTTGCTTTGCATGTTATTCTCTTTATTTTTTCTATTATGAGACGTGACTGTATGTGCTTTACGGCAGGAAGCGCTACAACCCAATATTACGGGCTTCAGGGTTACAGATGGTGATCCACGTGGTACAATAAAGTGAAAATAGAAGGATAATTGTTCATTTTGACTGATATGGCGTTTTTCTTTTATTAGCACTCTTTCTACGCTTGTGCGTCTTTGTTTGTAAGTCTTTAGCATTTATTTCTTATTTCTTTGGCCTTATGTTTATATTACGTTTTACATTTATAATGAGAACAAAATAAGTATGGCTTGTAGTTAATTGTCTTGTTCAGGTATTATTTTTAGATTTTGAATCCAGATCAAGAATTTGCAGTTATAGTTTTGTCACATAATGATGGACCGTATTAAAGTATGATCATTAAAAGAAAAGCACTGCACATATTCCCCTAGAAAATGTTTTTTTCTCTGTAACTAGTCCTGTAGTCTGTCTTTTGTATCTTTTGCTTTCCAAATAGAAAAAAAACACTTTACTTTTTTATGACCATCACAAACAAGAAGTTCCTACTAATTCAACAAGAAGCTGTCAAGCTCTATCAAATGTCAACTAAGTGTTCTTGACAATCATGTTTGGATCATGGCTTTAAAAAGACAACTTTCTAGTCAATATTATCAGTGTACCCAAACTTTCCAGTCAAAACAGGAAACACTGGTAGATGTTCTATCTCTGCCAGTTAGGTGTCCAACCCATTCTCGTGCCAGGGCGTCACACATGGACCCCTTTGTGTCACTTTTTAACCCCTTGGTACCCCTTTAGCGTTGTGTGTAGGGCTCTGCGATCATATTAGCAATAATAAATGTGCAATGTTCAGTTAGACTTTCAAAATAAAACTTGTGGATAACTTCGTGAAACGCCGTAATTTGGTTAGGTTTAGGCAACAAAACTACGTGGTAAGGTTTAAGAAAAGATAATGGTTTTGGTTAAAATAATTACGTCACGTAACTGACATAAGTTTAGTCACGCTAGGTAATGAAACTTAGCTTAAAAGGAAACACGTATCGGTCACGGGAAACACGTATCGGTCACCTGAGTGAAATTCCGGTTTCTGACCAATCCGCACCCACCTTTTCTGTTATTAGTAATAGGCCTCCTTTTAGCGTTGAGCTATGACACTAAAGCGTGCCATGTGAGTTGGTATCAGTCGCCAAAGGGCATGACAAAGTGTAGGTATTTGACACCTGGAAATAAGAACAGGCTGAGGTCTGCAAAAATTTTGTGAAATGAGCATAATGTTTGAGACAAAAGCAGGAAAGGATTCAGAAGAAGAAGGGTAGATAGAAATAAACAGTTTTTGTAAATGAAACTGAAATGTTAGCTAACCTGAACCAAACGATTTTAGACACCAAAGATAGCCAATAGCCTAAACCCAACAGTTACACTAAACTGAACGTTCAGCATGAACAAAAAGGTTTAGCTGCTGAATAAATAGTTGCCTAACCTTTTTTGATAATCACAAGAAAACGGTTAGTGTATTTACTAAAAACTGTAGAAAGACAATAAATAATGTTTGTTAGGACTGCAAACATCAAGCTGGCTTTTAAAATAGTGAAATATAGATGGATTTGTGCAGTCACCGATTCTTGTTTCTTATTTCTTGTTGTGTGTGTTAAATTACTGAACCATATATTATAGCAGTGATACATAATAAAATGTATTGTCCAGAATTACTTTTTATGTGAAATATGTGCAATACATTTTGAAAGCCATAATTATTTTGCTTGTTGTCTTTATACTCTCTAGGACACAACACCTTCCTCTTTTCTCTCTTCGTACTGTCTTATTGATTGCATTTTATGCCAAAAATGCACTGAACGCACTCTTTAAGTGTATATTTGTCACAACTTGTGATCTGAATAAGTGTGCACGACAAATGCTTTCGGTGCATTTGTGGCATCAGTGCGTATATGCAGGACTTTTACGCAGATATATTCCATCTGACCTCTAGCTAGCTTGCACTGTTCTCTGAAGCATTATACTCATATAACAATCATGCTTGTACATCAGGAACGTGTACTACAATGTATACTACAATTTTCTCATTTGATCGTTTTAGGAACTTGTTATTGGTTAACTGTGTGATTAAATGTCCTCAGAAGTCGGTGTCTCCATTTATTTCCAGAACTGGCTTGTACCAGCTAATACAAATATCACAATTACTTTGTCACGGTTTCAAGCAGAAACGGGTCTAAATGTGTCTTAATATTTTTGATCATGTCAAAAGCACATTCAACCTTAATGAAAATGAATTGTTTCTGGTTCCATTTGTTTTTTATTACATTATAAAATTGACACTTACAATACTGACATAATTCCAAGTCCGACGTTATACTGAACAACTGAACTGTCAGCATGAAGTCTCTTCAGTTATCTGTGTTTGTTCCAAACTCAGAACTAAATAAAGTCATCTGAGCGTAAGCTCTAGTTAAAAAACATTCTGTCTTCTGAATCTGGTTTAAACATTTTAACTTTATTTTATAGTTAGCTACTAGTGGTCTATGTTGATTTGGTTGTTCAAATTTTCTGGAACAATTCTACCTGAATATGAGAAGCAGGTTGAATAAGCAGTTTTTAGCCGTAAAAGGGTTTTGAAACTCTGCTTTCTTGAAACGGTGTTGAACATTTATGAATTTGTGTGATGTTACATAGATGCGGGTGTTTGTTTTCCCTGTGTTTACACACAAATTGTGTATGTTAAAATTACAATTTCCATACCTTTGGAAAATTCTGTTTACTTTTTTCCACAGTTTGGCATCTTTGATATGTCATTGTTCTACAACACCCATGAGTCTCAGCTGTTGTTGCTACTGGGAAGATGACAATAAGAGGTACAAATTAGAGCTGTAAATTCAGAGCCTCTTGTTGTTGTTGTTAAACATACTTGCTGAATTCATCCAAAATGAACCAAAAATCTTATTAATCTGATTTACAAAGCGCTATCTTGAGATCACTAGCAGCACACAATGTAATGTGGACGTTCAAAATGCACCTTAAGAGTCAGAGTTGTTTTTTGTTATTATATTATTTATGTTTTTTACTTAAAAATGTATATTTTTTCTAATCCTCTTTTGTGTGCACGGGTCACCTAACATTGTCAATGAGAAAGTTAACAAGACTTTTACATTCAGAAATGTGTCCTCTAATACATCTACCTTTATTCCAAGTTATGCAAAAGTCAGGTATCCATATGAATGTAATCTCAGTCCCAAATTGCAAGATACGACAATATCAGCTAAACTAAAGAACCTGAAGATTTCACCAACAAGATTAATCAACACTGATGCTATAAATATGACATGAATAGCATTGGTATATTTATGCTGGGCTATGCAACATGCTCATTATGGAATACTAGCAGGTTCATTTACAACCAGGCATTATTGACAATATAGTAAAACATAATTATAATGATATAATTATATGTCGTCATATGATAACTTCATCCTGTTATAGTATTGTTAGCCAACATCACTTTGTTCTCTTGTTAAATATAATATATAAATATATAGAAAATGGTCTGCAGGGAACCCTGCTTTAAATTATTTTTAAAAAAGGTATATTTTAGGATCTTTTTGGTATGTTTTTATTTAAAACGGAGACAGATTATTGTGATTTCAGTTGAATTATTGTCAGAAGCAGTGTTTTCTTTTTTTTTTTTTTAATTACTTTTTATTCAATTTCCCATTTTTAACTACAAAACAGATCATAATGAACTAAATAAACAAAAAAACACCAACATATTAACAATACAAATATAAATACATATATATACACACACATATACACACACATCTACATACACGCACATGCATACATACACATATACATACACACGTATACATAAAAAAATAAATAAATAAATAAACAAGAAGCAGTGTTTTCCATTCTGTTTTTGTGTAGAAACAAAGGCCACCAGAGTGCGCCCAGAGTCCAACTTTATCTGTGAGATTCCTGAATAACCAGGGTGAATGATGATGATGATGAAGTGGACTGAGGAAGAGGAGGCCGCTTTAAGAGAGTAGTGGGAGGACTGCCAACACAAGCGGTCAATTACACACAAATCAGTGTCTAATCTGATTTTATCATCTTTATTACCCCATAAACTACATGCTAATGACTAAACCAGCAGAGAGCATGGTGGAGCTGTTATTTAATGACATCTGGCCAATAAACTGTGTCTGCAGTAAATCTATTGTGTGCGTGCACAGTGATCTAGTAGCAGGTTGCTGTGGACACGGGCAGAAGGTTTCACTGTGAAGGCGCTTATTTCAGAGGCTGCTGGGTAATCACTGCTGCTCATTGGATTGGGTAGGACCAAGCTGCAACCTCCAGGTCTGAAAAGTAAAGCCAATGCGTGAGTTCCTTAAACCTTCATTGCTATCTAATGACCAACAGATGGCTGCTTGCAAGTCTGATTGCATTGGAGTCTATGAGAAAAAGACTACTTCTCCATTGATTTATTATCAAGTCGAAAACATTTTGTGCAACTGACATTTAATGACTCCTCTACTTGTGCTGCTGTTAAGGCCTGGTCACACAATATTGCATATCTTTCATCTCTCTTGCTCTCTCTCCCCATCTTATTGATCGTGTGTGTAGGTGTTTGTGTAGCGAGAGGGGTCTGTTTGTGTTTGTGTATGTGTACATCTAGGAAAACCCAAACTCTGGTAACCTGAAATCTGAAACAACAATAATAAATTGGAAGAGAAAATATTTTAAAACATCTCACATGCAGTATTACCTTTTTAGAGGCTCACTAATTCCCCCAAAACAGCTGTAATCCTTATCAAACAAACAGGGAAATAGTGTGTTTGTTGTTGGCTGATTAATTCACATGTGGTGCATTAGAGATTATTTGAGGCAATGGGACAATGTATGTGGGACTGAATGATAATAAACTTCACTGTGTGCGTTCATGGTGATGAAGGAAACAAGTCACCCAGTTCAACATCGTGGCTACCTGATGTGTTATTAATAGTTTTTGGAAACAACGGAGCACTATGGCTCAGAGTGAGAAGAGACATCAGGCTTTACTTGTTAGTAGATACGTTCAATGTATGGCTTCTGAGCACGAGATTTATTGACGAGTAGAAAAATATAATATCAACAGAAGTAACAGAGCTGATACCTCAAAGTCTCACAGATAAGTACACAGTGATTTTGAAATGCTCTTTTATTGATACAATGTTAAACATTAACTTTTTGTACTTAAATTTGTACTTCCATCCATTTATCCATCTATCCTATTCAGGGTCGCCTGTCCCACCATGCATAGGCCATTTCCCAGCAGGCTTTTTGACTTGTCACAAAGCACAGGAGTTACTAATAACATTAACAATGGAGCCCCTCTATGAAAGTGTCCCAGCTAACAGCTAAGTACAATTCAATTTTAATATTTACACCTGTACTCTTGTACCTATCAGGTTCAAACCACAACCTCCAGTACAGACCCACTGTGCCACCTACATATTGTGTTTGTGTGGTGACAGGAATCTGAGTTTCCCCGCATGCACATAAACAACCATTCCCCCGTCTCTTCATTGTTCACTCATTATGTGACATTACAGTAAGTGATCGGTCAGCTGATATAACCTGCAGTCCAGGCTGGGTTCACATGTTTCTGTGTGAGTGTGCATGTGTGTGTGTGTGTCAATATTGACAAGACAAGCTAATGATTGATTGATGACATCATCAGTGGACAGAACAGATATCAGTCTGTCAGTCACAGCGCTCCCTTACAGAGAGAATAGCGGTCTCTCTGTATCTGCAGCAGTTGTCTAGTCTAAGTAATTGTTTTCCTTTGTCAATCAGAAACAACATTTTTAACCACAGAAAACAAAAGAAGAAACCTTTTTGTGAGAAGCTGTGGAGAAAACCAGACTGCTTGTTGTTTGTCAGGATGAGACTGACCAGAGTTTTTCTTTTCTTGCTGTTTGGTCTTGTTGTTCACTCTGAAACGGTGAGTTCTCAGTAATCTTTTATCCTCATCTTTTAATTGTTTAAAAACAATTTTGTCTTTATTTGTCGAACTTGTATGTGTTTTTATCACTTGTATTAAACTTAGGTAGGCAATGTATTACTGTATTTGTTGAATTTCTTTACTTATGAGATCCCGACAGCAATCAATAAATCAAATGCTCTGACACAAAAATTAAATAAGCATGCTTTACTGACCTGCCGACCTGAAATGAGTTTTGGGGGAGTGGCTTTGGAGGGAGGCCTGAAGGAAGGGGGTGGGATTTTTCCAATAAGATACTTCAAAATCTAGCTGTGTCTTGCCAGTTTCCTCGACATTGCCTACCCAAGCTTACATTTTTTCAAGAGAGATTTTTATTTAGAGTTATTTCTTAAGTGTATCATCTGCACACCACTTTAACAGGAGACAGCCAGAGCTGTCGATGATGTGAAATTCATCCAGCAGCAGTCAGGTGATGACGCTCAATCATTTACAGATGAGCCGGTAACAGAGTTGCCTACCGAAACCCCCACCCCTCTGCCCACCACAACCCCGGAAAGAGATGAGTTTCTGGGTCCCCCAGAGTGTCTGGAAAAGAGGTACGTATATTATGATTTGGATGTCTAATTTTCCTTGTTAGTTTCTGTGGTCTGTTATATTTTTGTCATTGTCTTCCTGTTGCCATTGGTTTATCAGTAATGCACATTAAGGCTGACATGAACACTGAATTGTCAGTGCAGCAGAATCAAACCAAAATGAATGGACATGTGTTCACTGCAATCAAACAACTAATTAGGTTCAGTTTTTAAAGATACAACTGTTGACTACCTGGGTAAATATTTGTCCTTGGGAGCTGTTTGTCTTTTGCTATCTGTCTGAGGCTTACTGCCAGTAGAGTTCATTGTATTTTCATAGCTCACTGTATTAATCTGTGTATAAGTATTGTGTAAGTGAGGTTAATCTGTGTTAGTAGTCTGTATGATCTATCTTTCAACATTAATCAGGTTTACTCGTGCATCATGTGACCTGGTGTTTTGTCATCCATGGGAGCGTTGCATCGAAGGACAATGCTCATGTAAACCACCCTATCTGTGTCCCACTGAGGGCACGGCCCCAGTCTGTGGGCTGGACAACAGAAACTACCGCTCCTACTGCCAGGTAATTCATGTATAGGTTTGGGTATCAACTGCTGGTGTGGAACTGGAACATTTATAGAAACACGAATGAGGAATTTGCTATTGATAGTTAATTTGTGTATCTTGTCGGGAATCAGAACCCTTAAAAAGATGCAAAAACCACCAACAGATTCTGATTTGAAATCAAATAGTGCAACCATTTCAAGAGAGTAGATTGGTAAATCTAACTGGTTTTGGACATTTGGAGATTTTATCATTCAGGCACCAAATTTTCATAATGGTAATCTGTTTTCCAGATGATGGCTCTCTCATGTCGGACCAAGAAACCCGCCATGTCCCACTTTGGGGAAAATTGCGGAGGTTCGCTCTCACAGATACAATAAGCCTTGCAGTATTTTTTACATCACTGTTAGATTTCTACACATAGTTAATGTTACCTTTATCGCTCTCTCACGCCAGCAAATCATCAGAAGTTCAGAAGTTCAATAGACCGAGACACAGGAGTGGTCACGGTCTTCATTCCTGACACTATGAGCGCTGAAGGTGGGATGGAGTTTCCGGTGTGTAAGAAGCTTTGGAACATGGCAGCTGCTAACGTGATCTGCAAGGAGCATGGGAGGCAACTGTGAGAGGAGACATATTTATGTGTATAGTTTGACATAAATGAAGAAAATGCCAAAAAGTAGACCATAAACTGCTACCCTACAGTTGCACCATCAAGAGTTAAAACATGCCTTCCACAAGCTGTTATACTGCTTTTTGTCAGTGACAGTTTACTGTAGCCACAATGTGACTTGTGTGTGTGCTTACAGTGGTGCAGTGACAGCTGCTTCCGTTCCATACCATTCCCTGACAACATCCCATGACAAGAAGAACTCAGACAGCTGTGTTAGCATCTTCTGCCAAGGTTATGAGAATTCCCTCGCTGAGTGTGTAATCTCCAACAAGGTCACGATTGGCAACAGGAAGATCGCTACGGCAACCTGCTATGAGGCATCAAAACCGCCAAAAGGTCAATGCGTATTTATTCTACTCCATTGTTTTCTATCGGTGCCTTCAGTATGTTGGTTTTACTGTGTGCACAGGGTGTATTAATGCTTGTGAAAAAGAACAACCCTTAGATACCTTACGTCTTTCAATCAGGGCATCCACTCCTTTCATTTTTTAACTGGGGCCGAACACTTGGAGGTGTTTATCTTTACCCTGGCCTCGTCACGATCAGCTACACACGATTAACGTGCTTAATCTAAAGCCAAAACCGTGAACACAGGTCTCAGAAGCGTACAGGGGACAGACAGCTCCCCAAAAAAACTCAGGCTCTCTCAGTAGTGCAAACATAATGCCCTATAAACCTTTTCTAAAAAAATCAGAAGATACAATATGGAGACTAGTTTAGTGGATTCTCTCAACACCCCAACTATGAGCATAAGGACATAGTCCTTTGAGAGACATGTCCACTATTTCTCCCAATGACGTGTTTTCTGACTCACCCACTTACTGCCCCAGACAAAAAATAACGCCCTCAAATCTTGACACTTGTCCACACAGCATACCTGTTGATTAATGTCAGAAATTCCACTGCACTTGTTTAAAACAGCATAAGCAAGGTGTTTCCTTCCACTCCAGAGTTGCTGAGGCTTCCCAATAATCTGCCTCTCTCAGTCATTAAAGTCTTTCCACTCCTTGCTTTTGATTCCGCAACTACCACAGTTGCAGCCTTTTTGCCTGTTGGTGCTTCAGTAAAGGTTTTTCCACCACGGGATTCTTGGAATATCACAAAGAAAAGCGTGAATACACTGAACTTCTGACAACAGCTCTTAGCAGCTTCTTCCACAATAAGGCTTTAAATAAGATCTGTTTTCTCTCCACCTGGATTTTCCAGCAATCCCTTGCCAAATATTCAAAAACTACCAGACCTGTCCAACAGTGTTCTCCACCATCTCATCCATTTCATAGCAATCTGGAGATTGATTGAAAGCTAGTCCTTTCTTTTTATCTGCGTCTTGAACATATGACCATCAACTTATTCATAGCAGCCAGGTGAAATTAGTTAGTTCCCCACGTAAATTCTGGCTTGCAGACTTGTGTCAGGGTACCCGAATCAGCCCAGGTATCCAGGAGCAGGCCTGAATGCTTGGAAGTGAAGTTGATATTCCATAGTCACAAAACCTAAACCTAAATCTGGCAGTATCTTCTTGTGCCAGAAAAAAAACACTGACCGATAAAGCATACAAACCCCTCCACTGTGATCAGGATTCAATTTGAGAAGTTGTCTCTTTTGTTTTGCAGTACCTTTCCAGTATAGTGACATTTTTCTCTCTGTGTTTCAGAGGAGGAGTGTGGCTTCAAATGTGTAAACTCAAAGTGTGTGCTTCTGAACCAGACGTGTGATGGAGTTGATGACTGTGGCGACCGCAGTGACGAGATGTGCTGCAAAAGTAAAACACACATGCACACACAAACAGATTTGATAACCCGGTATGTCTTGTCTTTCACAATGTGAATTATTTTGTTTGTCAGACTGCAGGAACGGTAGTTTCCGCTGCAAGACGGGTGTTTGTGTGCATAAAGATGCAGTCCGGGATGGACAGATTGACTGTCTGGATGGCGGTGATGAATCAGAGAAACTCACATCAATGTACAACAGTGAGACACAGATTTGTTTTAAATCAGTTTACCCAGGCATTATTTATTTCTTTTCAATTGTGGAAATCACTTCGCTTTCTGTTCTGTGTGCAATTGCATTTTTTTCCCCCTTGAGGTTTAAACCTAAAAAGTCTTTGACGTTTGTTTGAATCCACCTCTTATTAATCAGTTAATCCAGCAGACAGACCAAAGCGAAGTCATGTAAGGGCAAGGGCAAACTTGAAAAACAAACTTTCTTATTACGCTTTGAGAAACAGTTGTTTTGTCTTTCTTTAGTGTTTGCATGTAGTTAACAAAGTATGGCCCAATGAAACCAATACGTTTGTAATACCTGTTCAACACAGACCAACTTCAGGAACACCCCTGTCCGATGCAGTAGTAATGTAGTTGTCAGATTTTAAACATAGTGTTGGGGCATTATTGGCAGATCCTGACAGTTTTGTAATAGATTTCTATTTTCCACAGCCCCACTGCAGAGACACCAGAAGCCAGGTATGTCTGCGACTGAAGTCGACAACAACACCAATTGGTTGAACCTTTCATAGGAAACTGTTATTGCTGGTGGTGGTAATGATCATTTGTTTTTTTCTTTATTACAGAGTACATCTCTCCCAAAAATGGTATGTGGCATAAACAGTGACACTTCAAGCATGGTATTATCATTTTCCTTTTCCATTGTACTCATTTTTAGCTGACGCTCTAATCCAAAGCATCTTATCGTTGATATTTTTTATGTCAGAGGTCGCACACCTTTGGAGCAACTAAGGGCTAAGTGTCTTGCTCAGGGACACATTGGTGGGTATTACAGTGGGGAGTTGAACCTGGGTGTCTCACACCAAATTCGTTTTATCCACTGCTCCATCACCTGGCAGTGGCAGTACACTTTACAGCCAAAGACACCCCTTACGTTCTGTTAGTTCCAAATGTGGGAAATTTGATTGCTACAGCATACACTACTGTTAAATCCGTACTTGTCTAGCACCTTTTTAGTCTTTTCGACCACTCAAAGCGCTTTTACACTACTTCTGCATTTACCATTCACACACACATTCACTCACTGAGCCTAAGTGCACAAACGGAAACTAACATTCACACACATTCGCACACTGGCGGAACAGCCGCCAGGGGAAATTCGGGGTTCAGTGTCTTGCCCAAGGACACTTCGACACGCAGCCTGGGGGGAGCCGGGGATTGAACCGACCTTCCGATTAACGTCCAACCCGCTCTACCTCCTAAGCCACAGCCGCCCCTGTGTTTTAGACAGTTTGTGTTTGTCCCGTTCCTGTTTCATCATGACAATCCCCCGTGCACAAAGCTAGTCTAGCTCCATAAAGAAGCAGTGTTTGTTGTGGCTTTTTTTGGGAGGTAAGAGTGGGAGGGTCCTGTACACATGCATGAGCATCCATGAATACGCTCATGCATGTGCATGTGAAAATTGCTCTGTGCAAATAAACACAAATATTGACAAGTGCTTTACTATTCCTATATTCGTATATAAAATTGTGCTGCCCCCGTGTTCCTGCTCGACGCCCTCTGCTACAGTTGCAACTGCTGTTACTAGTCCTATTGCT
>JAPMOB010237943.1:0-24676 GCA_029875015.1 Lepomis gibbosus
AAAGGTATGTATGGACTTATCTAACTCTGGGGGATAAGGTGAATAGGCTAAAGTCCCAAAAAGTCGGATTGTTCCTTTAATTTTACTCATGGGTATTTGTTGAATGTTGTTTTGAATGTTCTACCTCAGATTTGTTAAGTGATCCACTGTTTGGCATCAAGTGTTCGTCACGTTCTGGCTATAAAGAATAGTTTAACTATCTGGTTTCTTCAATTTTCTCTCAGGAGCAAAAATCAGCCTTTAAACTTAAAAGGAAAATTAAGATTTGACATTGACTATTTTTGGCCATATAACCCAGCCTTAATTGAGAGTGAAGACAATATTAAGTGATTTGAAGAAAGACTTCTCCTTTTCACAGTAGCACACAATCTTCATCACTCTCACTGCAATAGTATCCCAACCAGTAAAGAGACATCGGCCAATTGAAGAACAAGTGCTTCGCTAAAACATACAAGAATTCCTTCAGTTTTCCTACTCCAGTTTTTGGGGGGATCTGAACCAGCAACCTTCGGGTCAGGCTTTCTTTTCCCTCAACATTTAAAGGGTTTAACACAGAAAGTAAAGACAGCAGTCAGAAATCAACTTCGGTGAAAGATTATATTGCTGGTCTTAAATAATTTTCGTCAAGTGAAACATTTGCTTAGATGAACACCTTCAGTTTGATACGAACCACAACAACCTGTACACGGAGCATAACACAATACAGTACTTTTTCCCTGCGATGGTGCAACAACTGAGTCACATTTGGGCATTTCTCTTCAAACATTAACACAAATGTACACAACAAATACATAAATAGCTTTTGTTTCCCTTTAAATCATTTATAACGCAATTATATTCATGATTCTGGCTCTTGCTACGAAATGTCATTTGACCGATATATAAATTAACATCAACAACAAATATTAATAATAATAATAACAATAATTAGAACAATAATAATATAAAAGGTATCTGTCTTTCATATAAATCTGGCTAGCTTACAGTATGAAATGATGGAATAGAGACTTCGAGGGCAGTTTGATATGAAGCATCAGAGAGTTTTTCTGCTTTGAATCTCCTTATTCCAAAAGCAGATGCTCAGTTTCCCACTTCAGAGTGTTTGTGAGAGAAATCTCGGCGCCTCGTTGGCTCAAACAGGAGTCCACTGGGCCAAACTGTTTCCTGAAGGTCCACGGCAGCACGGACAAACGTTCCTCAGATGGTGAAGCCTGCAAAATCTCCAAATACGGCCCCTGAGTTTTTTCATTTCAGGTCAGTTCTTCCTCTACAAAACTGAAACTGGCGCCTCCTGCGGTGGTGACTGGTATCGTGATTGCATTACAAGAGGCACAAGGAAGTCAGAAGTTGAATGTGGTGGCGAGGATCAGCCTCCCATCCATTAAGTTTCCCTTCAGTCCGTCACCACAGCTTGCATCTCTAAGTCACTGCAACGCTACCATGCGAAGATATGGACCCTGAGTACCTTGTCGCATCTGATCTGTCGACTTGTGTCCTTTGTGTTCTCCCAAACTCTTCTCGTTTTGTTTGGCCCTCTATCTGTGATCCTATAAATGACCATCCCTAAGCTAACCCCTCCCCCTCCCACCTGGGTCACAAGGGTCACCGTCCCGGGCAGGATATGGGTTTGATGCAGCGTCCCTGGAACAGCACCAGGTTGGCGGGGCAGTGGCAGCCGGCCACACAGGGTTTAGTGCACGGTCCGATCTCGTTCCAGTTGTCGCAGCTTTTGGTGCAGCCCGGTCCGCATGTGTCGTACACAGCGCCGTGTTTACACTGAGTGGCTGGAGGGATGGAAAAGAAGATAAAAAATTCAGTCTTAATGTTGATGTAAATCTGGTTACTGATGTATTTAATGGAGTAATGATTGTCACTTTTTAAAGGGTAACTTTGGTATTTTTCTCTAAGTAATCTCAAAGTGAATAATGGGGACAGCGAGCAAGTGCGCTGCAGAAGGCAGAAGGCAAAGAGGGCTGCAAGTAGTATACAGTGCATAGTTCTTCCAGGCAATTGCACACCGTCAAGGTATGTTCACTAAATTATTGTTATTATCATAGTTATTTGGGAAAATTATGGAAAGGTTGCCTATAGAGATAGACCTTTTTAAAGAGTAGGATCCTTTTATTTTAACCAGAAACAGCTGATAAATCGCTCTCTTCAAAGCCACCAGGATTATGTTGCAGCCCAGTTTGCGAAACACAAAAAACATGGGAAAATATGGTCAAGGTTGAAAATAGCAAAGTTACCTCTTAATAAGTGTGTTTTGACACAATTGACAAAAACAAAAATAAGATGTTAAAGAGACAGTACGCCATGACACACATTTACAAGCATTAATTCTACACAACAAGTACTTTGCCACTGGGAAGCGTTAGGCCTGGAGGAAACAGTGTTTGGCAAGGGAAACTCAAGGCTGCTTACAGTACATCCTATTTAAATAGGTTATTTGTACGTATTATTTATTTTCTATTTGTGCAGTTTGATAATTTATTATTATTTATTTGTCCAAATTAGCCAGTGAAAATGGACTGTTCCCAGACACATGTCAGACCAGTCAGTGTTGTTGTGTGAAAAATACTTTAAACTATTAAATCTCTCTAAATTAAAGCTGATTTTGTTGGATAATAGCTGGAAACTTTGACAGCATTTCCTGAAGAGTTGTTTTTCCAGTTTGAAAATTAAATTGAAAGCAAACGTCACTGGCAGTCCAGTTAATGGTGATGTCTATTACACAATGACAAAACTGCTAGTCTCCTGGGCCCCGTATTTTCACGATTAGTGAAAATTCTGAGTATGTTAAGCCTGAGACGAGGGAAACTCTGGGTTTTCTGTTTCAGAGAGTGAGATCAGATAAACCCTAGATCAGTAACTCCAGCAACTGATGCTGTGAACCTAACCTCCTCCCAGCTTAATAAAAATAACCTTCCTATTTAAAATCAAATGTAATGGGCTGTAGGAGAGCACATTATCATTCATTAAGGAAATTCCGGTCTGGTAAATGATGAATGAGGAACGTTGTATTAAAAAGTAGCCTACTAATGTTAACGTATTGAATCTTTCTCCACTCATGCATTTTAGAGCCTATCATGGTCCGCGTTGGCACACATTCATATTTATAGCTCCACCCGATTAAAATGGAGGCTCCAGTCCATGAAATTGCATCTGTCCCTCACAAATTACTATTGAGCTTTGCTAAATAACTGTGAGCAAAGAAAAAAGGTCTGACTACCTGTGGACTGTAAGATATCTTCAGATTATTGTTTATCTTTGTGTGTGTCTTTTGACTGTTCGTCTCATTTGAGATAGTAATTACGTCATGAGTGCTGTCCACTCACCCATACAGGCGGTGTCGGGCCTCCAGAGGACGGGCACTCCTTCCCTCTCGCAGGCTCGACTGTAGGCGATGAAGGACTCACAGTAGCAGTTTTTATGGACTGGACACTCACACATGTCCGTCACGCATGACCTAGAGAGAGTAGGATGACAAATGATATTAATGACTTCATCAGACTTTGTACATTTGTCTTTTTGAGACCAATTTAGCTGTTGCTGAAGTCGAGCAAATTTTATTTTTATAGCCCAAAACAGGCTTAAGAAAAAATCCCCAAGTACAAATTATCCCAAATCCTTCACATTATGCTGTTTTCATGTGTGTAACTTTCTGATTTTGAAGTCTAGCTTTAGTTGTTTTATAATTTAGTTTATGTTGTATAATTAGATGTAATGGGCTTGAAATGTGTTTATAGTGCTCACATCATTTTAGGATTTGAGGAAAATTCAGAATATTGCTTAAGTGGTCCATGAATGTTCTTTTCACGAGTTGATGGTGAGGTTGTGGTTAAGTTAGGGTAAGCGTCCAGGGTTTATTTGGGTCAATAAACCATAAAAATAAAAATTAGTTAATCCTATTACAGGAGGTATTGTTGTAATAAATGTTTTTTAGCAGTAATTGGGATATGTGGGTTGATATATCCTCATTTAATATTAAAAGTCTCCATTCCTCAGGTTTACGCTAAAGGAGACTTTAAATGAAATGACACTTATACACACAGACATGTACAGAATGTGCATTATTGTCACAGCACGCTGAAACAACTCTGTCCTCTAACCTGTAGAAAGGGGCAAAGTCAACCACACGGTGGCACTTCTGAAACTCCCACGATTTTATCTTCTGGCACTCCCTGTGGGCGCGGAACTTGACTTTGACACTGCCAGGGCACAGGATGGATGTCGGCCGGCGAGGAGGAGGCTGCTGAGTGCAAACTTCGTTTCCCTCGACTCGCCACGACTCTGCAAACTCGTCCACGTCAAACTTGAACTGGCCGTCACCTCCCATCGTGTCGTCACGCTTGTGGCCGTTGTAGTTGCCGCAAAGACCACAGAGGCGTCCACGTAGGTGGGGAGCAGCCACAACCTCCACGAAACTGTCACCATCCCACGTGATCTCCAGACCTGCAGGGAAAGATGGAGGGAGGAAAACAAAGCTTAATGTTAAATACTGATGGTAATTCCCTTATATTCCCTTAAATACCAACAAACAAACAGAGCTAAGTGTATTTAGTGTGTTTTAAAGGTCAGAGATCTAGAGATGTAGGTTGTTATGGTAGCAGTGAGTGACTTTTACAAATAGGGACACATCTTCAAAAATGCAGAAAGACACCAATCGGTATCAATATATTAATTATGAGAAATCACATTGACAGTTTGATTTAACATTCTTGTTGTTTGTAACTAAATATAGGCAGTTGTATCCAAATTTAAAACATTTTTAGGGAAGCTGTTTGTGTGCGAGTTCCTGTGATGAGTGTTGTGTGCTGACCTGCGATGGTGGTGAGTTTGAGCAGGTATCCGTCCAGGTCGATATGCACCCCGGGGCCGTGGTAGGGCAGGGCGATTCGGGTGCCATTCCTCCTGACTGTCAGGTGCTGGTGGAGGCTGAGGATCAAACCTCCCAGCCTAATCTCAACAGACTGCGTCCAGGAGAAGGAGCGAGTCCGGCGGGCGTCGTTCTTCACCAACACCTTTTTAAAAAATGGAAAATGCAGGTTAAGCTCCTTTAAATTCTTTGATTTGTTGAGTTGAAGAAAGTGAATTTAAGCTCCTTTTATGTGTTCTAAAATAAAGATAAATTCTTACAAATGCATGCAAATTCATGGTCAAACAAACCTAGAAATCCTTTTTACAGTGTTTGTGCTAAGCTAATTTCTAAGATGAAATTAACATCTTTCTTTCTCATCTGACTCTCAGTAAAAGAGAAAAAACGGTTCCTCCTAAAGACCATTTAAAGGCACTAAAATGAAAATCTATAAATCAATTTGAACTTCCATCCTACCATGAAACTGGAGTCTGGGATGTTGATGTTGACGTTATTTCCTGGTCCTCCAGAGGGGGTGGCGCCACAATCACGAGTCAGTACGTACTGACAGGTTCCCTGAAAGTTAAAGGTCCTGCCATCGAAGGTGTTGTAGTGAGGGTCGCCAAAGACTGTACATACACCTGGCTCTACAGAGGGAAGGAAGCAAAGACAACAAGTCAGTGAGAAAGAAAAATATCTGCCGTTTGAACTTTGTTGGCTTAAAATACCAGCAGTGGGGCACAATAAATACTAATGTCTCTGTTGTCCCAGGACAGCAAGAAGCAACCAAAAATGCAAGAGTTTAAAAGGAGACATGTTAATGCCTGATAATTATTGATAAATGGGGAAATGTAAGGCTCTAATCAGACTCCCTCAGAAGTGGGACCAGGAGGTGTTGTAAAACTAAACTCCACATTATGAAGTGAAAGTGAGGTTTATGGAGTCTTTGTAGTCCTGAAATGGTGCATTTACTGCGACTTTTGCTGGCTGCAGGCGTCAGCCAAAAACCAAAGTAAACTGACCCGAGGGCAAACCACAGTCTGGACTGAGGTTCATGGGAAATGCTCAGCTGAAGCTACAGAGGCTGGACTAAGATCTGTTTTCATTGCCTTGGGGAAGTCCATAGATTTTACTTTACTTTTAATATCTTACTAAATATCACTCAGTACAAATAATCAATACCTAATTTCACAGCTGCATCAAAACACTATTTTAACTACAAACTGACTTGCGTAAATATATTTAAGACATTTCTTTGATTATTTCAGGATGAGTCAATAGTCTGGAAAAGAGGAAGCTGGAGGGTTGAGAAGGACTTACTCACTTTCAGTGCAAACTGGACAGCAGCCGGTCCTGTTCAAGATCTTATTCTGCAAGAGACGAATCAGAGGTACACAGTGTTAGATTATCTCAAAGGGTCTAAAAGAAAAAGAACTCAACATCTTTGCCAGAATGCAGACTGATAGTGAGCAACATCACAGGCAGAGGGAAAATAAAGGAATAAAACTAATTTATAATAAAACATAGAATACATCTGAATTTTGCACAGTTCAAAAATTACTGTACTGAAATGTTTATTAATATGCCAAGGCCAAACACTCTGAATGGACATCAGCATGTACAAAGAAAATTCTTATTATACATCTTACAATTAATCTTCAATTGACTGTGTTGTTGTTGCTCTGTTATATCTGCTGTCTAAATTGTATCACAGTTCGACAACAATGAATATTAAGAATATTGAGATGGATATAGATACCCCATTTCTAAAAATACTAAAGACACTCACCAATCTACTTTAAAGCTTAATAACTCTCTAACCTATAGAGCTACAGCCGCTGTAACAGTTTATACTTATTTGCACTTCATTCTCTCATCATCCAGGTTCGAGTTACTGAGAAAAAACAGCGTGTGACATGAAATGAAACAGTTTTCCAGCTGCAAATAAACGACAATTCAAAATGACAGCTGAGACCTAAAGAATGTGGTTGACGTCCATCAAAGATTTATCAGATATTTGGAGAGAGCGTAACAAACACTTGACGGGGATGAAAACAAAACCTTTTTCCAGATTTTGTTGGCAGAGGCAGCAGTGGTAACAATCCTGTTTCCATGCTGTCATTCAAATAGATGGAACAGAAATTAAAAGAACGATAGAAACAGAGGAAAGGTTCACATTTGGACAAGTTCACATTCAAACTAGGACGACCACAAAGACATTGATACTCCAACTTCAACCGCTGAACTCTTGTCTGTAACAGGAAACTGTGTGTGTGTGTGTACACAGTATGTTTCAGCTTCCATCAAAGGTGCAGATCAGAGGACTCTTTCACACACTTAGTTTTTGTTGCCTCAGGGAAGCCCTTCATTCGCACAATCACACTCTTTTTCCTGTCTCTGTCACAAACACACACACACACACACACACACACACACACCACTCATCTGTCATCACAAACAGACGTTCTCCGTACACTCAATACACACTCCAGAGTCCTAACCTCTGCACAAAGGGCACCCTCTCTTTGAAGAGGGCTGCCTTTTGACAAACCACGGACACACACAATTGCACACACACCTTTCTCTCTCTTTCTCACACACACACACACACATACACAGTGACAGAGATTGGTTTCAGGGGCCTAAATATAGGGAACCTCTTCTTTGCTGTCACTCAAACGTCACACAGACAAAAGGCTGTTCAGAGACACACTGTCTCCACAGGGACGCACACACTCTGCCGACCCGCCGCTGACCGCAGGATGACAGCATGGGAGAGTGTGTGTGCGTTTGAGCCACACTCATGATAACTTGGGACAGGTGTGTGAGTTTGTATGTAATGACCTATCATATAATTTATCCTCTTCAATTAAAGACTTGATTTAATGTTAACGTTATTTTGTCATACTACAGATCACATCTATGTAGAGGTAATGTTAGTTTTTTACTTTAACATGTTGGCTCATTATTAAAACGGTGGATGTGTGTAAACTCCATATGGAACCTGTTTTTTTTTTTTTGTTTCGCCAGGAACAGTCAAGTACACAATACAATTAATTAAACAAGCCCAGTTTTTTTTAATACTGGTTAATTGTCAATCACATGATTAACGCAGTTCCACCGGTCAGTGCCACTGCAGGAGAGAGTGTAAAGGGAGGTAAGGGAGTGGGGTTCTGGGTGAGAGGTGGATGTGTAGTGTGTCCAAAGTTCTTATTGTACATCAAATCAGACCAAAAATGAATGTTGTTAATTAATGCTCTTTAACAGATATTGCAAATATTGTCATTATGGTTTAGCAGAATCAACCATAGCTGTTAAAAATGATCATCTATGTTCTGTTATAGTTTATATAACATCAGCTAACTTCACAACTATTGAACTTAGAACAAGAAAATGTTCACTTACATGATCATAAATCCCACAACAGTGAGTCAGTTATATGGACACAAACCCATTTGAAGGCATGAAAAGACTGAACGCACTCAGTAGGTTGGGACCAGAAGGTTCCCAACAAACTATCCCTTCACATGAAATTAAACAGACATGACACACTGATGATACACAGACTGCTGTTTAAACCTCACTGCCTCTTGTCCGTGTGGGTCACAGTGATATGATGCTATAAGAATTCAGGGTGAAACCCATAAAACTCCAAATACAGAGATCTTTATCATGCTAAAAGATTTAGGAGGTATTGCTCAAATGTTTTCCCATAAATGCAGTTTACTGGTGAACATAACGTATATGGGATTTTTTTTTCATGAGCTGTGATATCTCCAACACTGTGTCATGAATGAGCAAGAAGTAGGTCTACGACACATAAAATAAAATGATCTAACATAGCAATTCACACAACACCAACACAACTTTAGACCTTTCTACATAAAAGAAGCACAGCGGCCACTTATTTCAAAGTGCTGCTCGCCAAATGTGAGAAAGATTTGTTTACACCTGAAGTAAAGTAAACTACTAGAAAAATATTCTTAAAATTCTAAATCAACAGATTGAAGTGAGCAAATCAAAACTCACTGCAGACCACCTATATCACCCTGCAGTCGTCTGTTCTGACCACAGACAACAGGTGAGGGCTTGTTGTAACCGCTGGAAGCGTGTGAACTTGGACTATCACTTTGACTGCGTGACCGCCAGCGGCCGGCGGTATGTGAGGAATCCACTCCATCACCCACCGGCCGACAGATGACCCCAGAGCGACATCTGTGACAGGTGAACGAAGCGCAAACCTTCGTCCTGCCAGCAGTTCCCAGAGCGTTTGACAGCTAACGCCATGCTTCAGCTGTGCGTAACATCACTAATGTTCTATAAGGGCACCTTTCTATTGTAGAGAAGAAACCACAATGAAAAGTCCTGGAGAGTGACAGTTTTAATACTGACTGTGTCTTTTAGCAAGACACTGATCCCCTGCAGGAAAGTGTATCTAACCTCTTTGGCTGTCATACATCTGACGTAATGTATTGTATAAATCTGTCCTATCTACTAATAACAAGTTTCAAACTGACCTAAATTACACAGAGAAATGGAAAATATAATTCTTTTGTTTTTATTTTTATAAATATTATATAAATATTTTTATATATCTGTCAGCAAGTAATCCAATCATACTTCTGAAAGTATGTATAAAACTTTTTTTACAAAAATATTTGGATGACTACTGTCAGGAAATAGTTTTTTCTTTGTATTTTACACAAAAGGACTGTAAGAAGATGGAAATAACTATGGAAGATTTGGAACAAATTAGAAACAAATATGCTAATAAGGAATAACTGGTCACAGTACAGTGAAATAAAGTAAGCCAGCCTTTCTTTCAGAGTTCAGTGTTTTTGGCTCAGACTAGTAAGTGAAATGGTTATGGCTGCTCCCCAAGTAAATCAGAGGAATGCCTCTGTTTTGAGGTGTCTCGCATGTGAAGTGGAGATGATAGAGTTAGTCATGGGCCGTAAAGTGTCAGACACATCAGGCAGACAGAGGAAAACAGATAAAGTGGAGTGACAGAGACAGACGCTGAAGTCTGTTAATAAGTAGCAGGTCAAACAACAGCTTTGATACCATGACGTCAACCCTGCAAACAGGATGTAAGCCGGTGATTGGCTGATGGGCCTGTCACTCACCGAGGGGCAGCTTGTGATTGGTACACACTGCTTGGGCCGACATTCGACGCTTCCTTTAACACACGCGCAGAGAGTGCAGTTAACTGACGACCACATGTCTCCTTCCTGCAGGACAGGAGAAACACACCAGCATCAGAATACAACCAGACATAAATACACCCAACCATCATTCATCTGTCTGTCTATCTGTCTATCAACCCAACCGCTGTCTATCCATTCATTTATCCATATGTCCATCTGTCATCCAACCATCACTCATCTTTCCATTCATCCACACATCTATCCATTCTTCTCTCCTTCTCTTTTCCCGTCTCTCCACCCCTCCAGTGTCCACTCTGCTCTCTCACCCTGTAGATCTTGTTCCGGACTCTGCAGTACTTCACTTCCTCCACCTTCACATAGGACAGACACTCCTCGCAGCACTGATCGCCGTGGCAGCTCCCCGGCCGAGAGCACTGCCTCTTGCACACCACTGTGGAATCCTGAGAAGAAGGGCCCAGCACTGATTTATCATTTATTGAAGGGATGAAGCCATTTCAACATTTTGTCTATAAAGCGTGTTGTGGAATAAACTTTAGATACGATAGATAAAAGAGATTTCTAAGGGTAAAGGTACTTTATCTGTCACATACACATACACTAAATTCAGTCTCTGCATTTAACCAATCCCTGAAGGGAGCAGTGGGCAGCCATTGTACAGCGCAGGGGCCCAACTCAGGGGACAAACTATAGATTGAGTGCAGTCAATGGCACTGACTGGAGAACCTGACATGTTTTTGATGATGGTGGAGGAGGAGCGTTTGACATTCAATCCGATACCTTGCACGTGCAGGTGGTGCAGTCGTCGTGCATGAAGCAAGTGCCATTCTCGTAAACTTCGCTGTGGAACAGACAGCTTCCTAAAGTCAGATCAAACACCTTCCTCTGACCTGAAGGAGGAGGAGGAGAGAGGCAAAGATAAGAAACAGGGAGACACACAAAACTCACAGTAATGACATTACTTGGTGTCACTTTTTTTGCTTATTTAGCTTGCACAGTGCACGCAAAATTAGAATGAGGGCAAGTCAGTGTAAAGTCGATAGAAGCAGGTGAATGAATGAGAATAGCTGCAACTTTGCTAACGTGCTAAGTGTCTGCGGGTTTTCATTTCAAACATCACCACAGCAGCTTAGAGAACTATTTTAAACACCTGTAAAGTTGTAAAATATAAACTTATAAACTTCAATATTAATTGTCAGTTTGTCTTTGACAACCTGTTTCCCAGGCCAAGCACTTCCTACATTCTCTCAGAGGGTTAGGGTGCCTTTGTTTCACTGCCTCCCATTGCTTTTATATTCCCAACACCTGTGCACCTGTGGAGGGTTTACATCAACCTCCACATAGGTGACGGTTCAGGAAAGTGATCACGGGTGTTTACCGAGACATCTGGGACAGCACTGTCCATGCGGGGTGTGGCTGAGGTGGGCAGGGCAGGAAAGGACAGGACACACCTCCTTCATGCAGAGAGTCCGCCCTCCCTGGAAAAACGACAAAACACAATTTGATTAACGGGATGTTTCTTAACGCAGGGACTTTTCCCCCTGGAGGAAATTATTTTTGCATTCAGGTGATAAAGTAAACGTTCATTAACCAAGTTGATAAAGGTTAAAGTGTTTAGTTAATATTTTTGGAAGGTTGTTGGTGGTTTACATTGAATAAGACTGCACTGGTGTTTATTGACTCTCCATGAATGAATATAACTCTAAACCCCAACTATTTGTTTATATATATCCTTCTGCAGCCTGATCATTGCATGACCGTTCTGGCTTATGTGAAACATTAAGAACACAAAAAGAAATGATTATATTTCAACTTTAATTTAACTAAAATACCTGAATAAAATGTTTTAATTGTTGTTAAGTGTGCATGTAAACACATTAATGAGCATACAGTAAAAACAAAAGAGAATCTAGCCCTTTTCCTTTTCCATAAATAGCCATTTTTTTGAGTGTTGAGAGATACAGGGTAAGAAATAACAAATATTTCTGCACATAATTAAGTGTGTGCATAATATTTCTGTGAACTATTACATCTCTGTTTGTGTGTATATGTGTTTACAAGCTTACAGGTCGCCCCAGCTACAGAAGCACATTCATGCTGTAATGTGTTTATGGACGTACCTGTAAGGTCTGTTTGTCTAATGGTGGAAGAGGGAGGGATGGAGGAAGAGGTGGGAAGGGGGACACAGGGAGGGAGGAATAAGGGAGGAAAGGAGGGAAAAAAATCAGGAGGAGGATGTTGTTCCAACCAAAAGTTTGTGACTCCCAGGAGACTCCAAAACTAACTTGTTTAGAGGACAGAGGCCCCGCTGACAAACACTCATACGCAGGTCATAATGTAAACACAACAGTGTGTGTGTGTGTGTGTGTGTGTGTGTGTGCGTGTGGACTCACAGTGCAGGTGCACTTGATGCAGGGTTTGCCTTCCGGACTGAACTCATCCTTCTCTTTGTACAGGCGACCCTCAAAGATGCAACCTGCACACCGCATTTTAAACACATCACTCACTTTGCGTACCCTCACTTACACATCTATCTTCTCACCAAACCCGAAACTCGTATCTAGAACAGTATTAAAAGGATTTCAACAAGTATTACTTTCCAAAACTATCCATGTTGGCAAACAAGAGTTTTGACCAATGCACATAAGATGGTAAGAAAAATTTAATTTACAGAATAAATTACATTTACAGGCAGTGAATACCAAACATTTAATTTGTTTCATACAATTTATTCAGTTTGATGAATGTCAGAAGGGTCATTAACACACTGCACTTACTGAGGTGAAACTTTTTTTTTTAGATTTTAAAATAAAAATGCAAAACTTCTACATTTTATAATATTGACTGTGGCTCAGATAGAGTTTGTACTCACTGGGGCAGGTGGGGCAGCACTTCTTGGGGTGGATTTTGGGGTTCTTGCAGTGAACGACACACCGTGCCTCCGCCTCAGTGATGACACCTTCCTGTCCCGACCATAAGGAGAATCATTTCTTCAGTTTGTACATTTTGAAGACTTTTCTTTTGGCTGTGACTTTTGTGCATCTCATTTGTCCTTTCCCAGCATGCTTTGTGTCCTTTTATTTTTATTCTTCCTTCTTATTTGACTTAATTTTTTCCTCCATCTCTCTTTCATTTCCAGTTTTCCTCACTTCCAATTACAGTAACCCCTTACTTCCAGTTCTTATTTCTTCCTTTCTTTTTCTTTTTCCTTAACCCTTATTTTAAGCCTATTTGCTCTCTTTCATCCCTCATGTCTGGTTTTCTTCACTAGTCCCTTCTTTCCCTTCTCTTTTCTACCTTCCATTTTATTTTTTCCTTTGGCTTCCATCTTCGCTACCTTCCATGTCTTCCTTTCTTTTTTATTTTCCTATTTCCTTCCCCTTTGCCTTTTGTTCCTACTTCCTTCCTTTAACCTCCCATACTTTTGTTCTACTCTTTCATTCCTCCCTCTTTCTGTATCTCTACCATCCTCTAACAACAGCATGTTTGTGTTGTTTCAGATCAGAGGTCAGAGGTTTCCACATAATGTCTGAGGTGAAACAACACTGTCTGCTCGCTTCACTTCTTATCTGCTGACACACACACACTCAAACACAGACACACTCACCTGACAGCGTCTGGTTATGCAGGGTTTGGTGGAGCTGGTCCAGGAAACTGAGCTGTTGTAAGATCGTCCATCCAACATGCAACCTGAGAGAGAGGAAGAGAGAAAGTGATAGAGTCAATGCAAGACTTAGTAAACATTTGGTTTTCTTAATTTTCATCCAGAATTTGACATCTGTCTCACTTTACGTAATCTTTTTTTATGTATTAATTTCATATGTATTTAGGGAACATGTTTTTTAATCAACATGACTTGCCAACAAAACTTAACCAACCTGAAAACTTATATTCAGCAGGAAAGAAAGAAAGAAAGAAAGGTTTATTTATTTTAATATTTTGTAAAATTATAATGACAATTTTTATAACAGTGCAATGTGTGATGTAAAACAATAAATTGTAATCTCAACCTTTTTTTACATGACATAAAACATCTGGTACACATATTTATTTACATGTAAAAATGTATTTGTATTTGGCATACTGAATATAACATTTACATATTATCACCTTGTATTATGAAATAGTGCACATGATTTACACATCTAACAGACACAGAGCAACATTAACCTTTATTTAGAGACACGTTTCTGTCCAATATTCGTTCTTATTTTAGCTCTGTTTCTGTCTTTACCACCTCCTGCAAAAAGCATCTGCCTTTTAGCTGCTTAATTTTCCACTATGTTTTCTGGTTAGTTGCTGTAACTGTAATTGTGCCCATCTAACATTTGATGCTGGGCTAATTGGAGATATTAGAGGGGGTTTTTATGCCTTTTTTTACGCAGCTGCATATGCTGTTGCATCTGGAAATGTTAATGATAGATTGATTTGCTGTGGATTTGAAACTACAAGTGACCCCTTTCATATTACAGTGATTTGTGTAGTAGTGTAGTACATTTCATTACATCTAAAGTACATCACAGTATTACAAAAGTACTAAGAGGGCCTCAGTAGCAGTATACAGGGATTCAACTTTTTAAAATTGTTTTCAATAATTAAACATTTAAGGTTTGTGGCTTTGCAAGGATTGTTCTAGCATATTACCAGGTCAAAACCAGAGGAGGTGTCAAGTCTCACAGCAGTGAAATCCACAACCGGTCCTCATTTTGGCGACTTAAGTCAGACTTAAATCCAAGTCTCAAGTCATTATAGCTCTGCAAGGAATCGTACTGCTTCTTTATATGATTTGAAAGTATAAACTCTTTTTAAATTTATATTTTCTAAACTTTGGTGATCAAGGGAAACACATCCACAGTGATCTCCCTCTCGCTCTCTCACACAGACACACAGTAACTCCACACCCACTGACCCGTCCTTAGAGTCAGCACTAAATGAATAGCCTATTAATTTCATCCCATTTACAGTAAGTGGTCTCAGATCAATGCTTAACTTTCCATACAATGAAACCTGATCACAACCATTGATCTGCTTTCCTCAGTGTAAAATGATACAATTTTACTGCAGAGGAGGACATCTTAGAGAGGAAATGATCAGATTAGATGACAAGAGATCCCTCGGAGACTCATGTCCTGTTCATACACTCAGTCCTCACTAACGCAGATTGATATGACAACACATCTTCTTTCCTCTAGTTTGTTGATGTTCTCCCTCACCGATAAGGGAGCTCAAGGCAAATACTGACACATTACTTAAATGAATGCACATTTTTAGTTTATCTAATGATTCTTTAAAGTCTGGGTCTAAAGGTTATATAAAATACAATGTTTTTTTAGCATCAGTTTTAAAAACACGTCACTCCAAGTATAACTCAGTCTTAACATAAACTGGTTAATTAAGGCAGTTTTAAAGTCAATTGTTCCCAATAAACTGATCCAGTCTGGCTTTGAGTCTCTTTAACTGTGTGTATGATTTCATAAAAGTAAGAAAACAGTGATATGACATGTAGGAGTCGGGGTGTTTTCCAAAGCAAAGACACAGAGGGGTCCTAAATTTGGTCACAGCAGCCACAAGTTAACCGCACAATAGAAAACTAACAAGAGTTGTCCTGGTGACGAGGGGCTTTCCATGTCCGGGCTGAGCTCGTTCCATCTCTCTTAATGAAGTGCTGCGTCGTAAAATGGCGAACCGCAAACAGAAGGGCAGCGCCCCTGCTGAGGTAGGGGTGTGCATGTGTGTTTGTATATGTCTATAGAACCACATAGCTTCATAAGCACCGAAAAAGTAGGAATATCCTCCAAAGTAAGGACTTTTTTAGTGGCTCCTCACTTTGTTTTAGGACTTTTAAGTGTTTTAATCTACTTTATAATGAAGCTAACGTGGAAGTGACAGTAGAGCCAGTTCCTCTTCTCTCTACTGGATGCTGAAGGCTACAAAACTTTACAAATATGGTCCCTTAAGACTTCAAATGAGGTGCTGCTGATTTATAAGAGTCTCAGCCTGATCATAATTGCTACATTTGTGTTTTTAAAGTGTATGGTTGGACTTTAACAACAGCGTTAAGTTTAGGATCAGGATCAGGCATACGTGGATTAGTTTGACTTGCATATATTTAAACAGTGCATGACCACCTGTAAATATAAAAAAGATGCAGCAGAGAAGTCCACACGAAGAGCTGATGCCTTGCTTTTGTCATAAAAATGCCCAATACATGTTTGCTGTTAAACCCCATAGAGTCACATAGTTTAAGACTGGTTAGTTTGATCAAGATCATGTTAATGTTACACTTGGCATCACAATTGGGAGTTAGGGTTCTCAGAAGTAAAGACAAATATATAAACCTGCATGTGTAGCAGTAAGTAGAGCCCATGTGAGGAGATAAGATGATGAAGAGGAGAACAATAAGGTTCTAAGAGATGAAGGTGTATTAAGGAGTTTCTGGGTCATAAAAGCAACTGGATTTCTGTGGCCTGTAAACCCAACGGTGAACCCTTCAGCAGCCGATCTGTCTCCACATGCTGCAGCTGTGTGTGTGTGTGTGAGACAGAGAGAGATGTAAATAATACAGCTTTGCTCCCACAGGTCATATTTAGGCCTGGCTGTTTTAGGTGCCATACATAAAGTGATTCCTGTGTGTGTGAGAGAGAGTGAAGGCCTATTTGTGGTACTGTACATAAAGTGGTTCTTGTGTGTGTGTAGAAGCTCTGGTTAGCATCTCTATTGTTTATGCACTGGTGTGTTATTACAGTCTCCCGTTAGTGCAGTGCAGCTGCAAGTACTGTAGTCCTATAACAAAGCATGCCAGGGCCATTATTCATCCATCATCCATTATCATGGATGAAAAAACAAAGAAACACGTCATCTTGTGTTTTTAGATAAATTCAATTTGGATCAGAGGGCAGCAAATGTAATAAAACATATCTATAAATATTAAGGTTGTAGTTGATGTAGTTTCCATAATCCTCTTATTCTGGCTCCACAGTCTTTCTTACCTTTGCACCTCTCGCAGCACGCTCCAGTCTGTTTCACCACCAGAGCACAGTCCTCAGAAACCAGTGGACATTTTTCCTGTTTACAGTCTGCCTTGCCCTCCTGCAGCACAGAGAGAGAGAGAGAGAGAGAGAGAGAGAGAGGTTAACAACACACTTCTTTGATCCATTTTCATTTAGTTCAAATTATTAAGTTTATTATTATTTCACCTGGTGGAAGTTAAAAGGGAAAATAAATCTGGAAGTTAAAAAAGTCTCTATTGTGAGACACCAAGAAAAAAAATCTTGGTCATAATGAATTTTTGGGTTTATCTGGTTGTTGTAGTATTTTATCCACAGCGGAGGAAATTATCGTTCAGCTGAAGGTAAAGACACAAGGAAATGGCAACTTTACAAATAAATTATGCATGACTCCATAAGCAGCAATCAAAGCTGTTGTTGGAAAAAACTGCATCTTTAGGTTTAAGAGTTTCATACTCAAAAACTCTATCTGCTGTATGGTGACTGTGTGACTGGGCTTTTGCCTGGCAACATCAAATACAGGTGTTTTTGCAGATATTTGGTCTTAAACATTGGACAAATTACAAATCTGGCTTGATGGTGGCACTAGATGAAAAAGTGCGAGGATCAAAGTTATAACATTTCATCCCGAGGGAACATGGGATATCTGTACAAAGTTTCATGGTAATGGCCAAAAATCACCAAAAATTGGACTTGAATTTTCTTCTCGACAACAGTTTGCACCCGATACGCCACCTCTGTACTGTGCTATCAGACTTTATCAAGGGTTTGAAGTTTGCAGCTTGAGTTAAAAGTAAAAAGTGACTCAATCTTCACAGTTTAGCTGTGAATTTTCACACCAACTCAACATCCTCCTGTCTCCTTCTGAAACCCCGCACACTGTATCCGTCATCACCACCAACCGCACCGTGGGACTGGACAGAATCTACGCTTGTTTAATCCGCTCGACTTTCACACCCAGCTTTTATTGCTGGTTTTATCCACGCGCTGTGTGTGTGTTTCATTTTACACACTGTGAGGGTTTATAAAGTGGAGGCTGGCGGGTCCCATGGCCCTGTGGCACTGCGGCAGGCGGCTCTAACAAGGACGGATCAAAGGAGGGCGAAAATAAATCGGGGTGGTTTAATATAGCAGCAGCGCTCCAACTAAACCCCAACCACACTGAGGACAGATGATGTCATGACAGAGGAGGAGGGAGGAAAGGGACAGAGATGGAAAGAGGGGATAGAGAAAGAAAAAGAAGCAAGAGGGACAATAAATTAGATAAATGACTGAGGAAAAGGACTAAATCTCCCTTTGCACACTCAGTTTCACCCAGAAATCTGCCGGAAACTTTTAATGTGAACATGAGTCAGAGTCAATATTCTGGAAAGGTTGAACTGGAAATACAGTGGAAGAGATTGTATGAGGCTAAATTACATCCTGTGTATGGACAATTTTAGGTATTAACCACCCACAGGATAATCTGACCACAGTACCATCCATCTCACGCCTCCTATCCAGACCACAGAGGTGACAATCTGGCCAAATGAACAGCACAGCTCAGGAAGAAACAGCAAAATGTAATGAAACAGGAAAGTGGAGCAGTTGCTTTCACCTTTGAGAAACAGGTGCTGCAAAAGCTCAGGTGAATTACGGTCAGTCGATATAATCATTTAAATTCTTAAAGCTTACATTTACATTTATTCATTTAGCTGATGCTTTTATCCAAAGCAACTTACAACTGCTGTACATGTGTGAGGTCGCACGCTTCTGGAGCAACGATGTGTTAAGTGTCTTGCTCAGGGACACAATGGTGGATGCGTCACAGTGGGAATCGAATCCAGGTCTCTCAAACCAAAGGCATGTGTCTTATCCACTGCACCATTTCCACCGCCAATGGTCTTACAACCAAATCCTTTCTATTTCATTTCTAAATTATTACATTTTTAATTTAGAATTTTGCAGTAAGCTGTTTTAATTTATACCACCTCCAGGCTGATTTGTTTTTAATTATTGCTATTACATAAGTGATTATATTTCTTATGACTGCTGGACGGCAACAAAAAAGTTGGGAGGCTGTTGGAGCATTTCCATCATCAGAACAAACAGCGCGACACTGATGACAGTCAGAAACAGAATATTAAAAAAAAGAGATGATCAACGTCAAGATATGACACTGTATGTTAATATGAAGTGAGCAGACTAAAATTACACACCTACATAGGTGTATCCAGTATTTTAACCACATGGAATTGGGTTCAGTTTTGATTCCTGGAGGCGGAGCTTTCTGATGGTCCATGAAATATCAGTTTAGAGTTTGCAGTGTTGAACATTACTGAATGGTCAAACACAAGCCTCAAACTGTCACAACAAGTTAATAGCATCAGTCCGACTGCATGCGAGCGCTGGTTATATTAGTAGTAGAAATTCAGTACCTACCTCAGCGCGTCTACTTTTGAACATTCAATTAACTGGCAGTTTTTCGTAACTTACAGAAATGAATGCAAACCAACTTTAGCTTTGTTTACAAAATGGCCAGCTGTGATGTGAAGTACAAACTATTTGTATTAAATGGACTACAGCACACAAAAAAAACACTGGAATGATCCTTTAAAGAACCGTGGACAATTTGGTCGCCAAGGTCATGTCCTTCTCTCTCTCTCTCTCTGCTGTTATCCATTAGCACAAAGTGGTGTTACTACATGTGACCCCCCACCCCCACATACTCTCAGCCCTCTTGTCTCAGGGTCAAAGGTCACAACGGGTCACCACGCTTTATAAACACTCGAAATACCACCGCGGCACCAAGGCTGGTCAACTGGACGGCTGTCTGGTGCTCAGGGTTATGACCCCCCCCCCCCTCCCCACAGCCACACACACACAAACATGCACAAGTGGGATAAGGCGTTGGTATGCCCGTAAGTGTTTGTGTCAGAGAAAGAGAAAGTGTGTGTGCGATCTTTTTCTGCTACTGTATGGAGCTACAAAGAGTTCGACTTATATTGAATTACACTGAATACATTGTGTGTGTTCAGCGAGTTGTTCTGTACGACGCCCTATCTCCAAATTCAATGTGTTTTTATTTTAACTAACAAAAAGACTTTATGGTTACAAGGTTTTAACTTGACAGTGACAAAGTATGTGCAGGAGGAGACTTGGTTCTTCATGATTTTGGTGATGTAAAAGCTGAACTGTTGAATCTCTGAACATCATGGAGACACAAGTTTTCAGTGTGAGACAGAAGTAGTCTTAAACCATAATCAGATTTCACCCACAGCATTTTTAATTCGATCACTTCAATTGAATCATTACTAACGTCATAGTGAAGGTTAAGTTCAATACAGTAATTCAATTGTTGACCAGTTTCATGAGCTTTAAGAACCCCCCCCCCCGTGTGTTTAAGTCTACATCATTTACGCTTGTTTTTCCTGCTTTTGACATTTACTTTAAACCATAGAAAGCATTTTGTTATGGTTAGAGTATGTTTGAAATATCAAATTCAAATCAGTGTAGTGCAGATAATAAAAGTCATGATGTGACTGCACTTTATTGCCAGTTTAAGTAACCAAGGATGAATCTTTCCTGGGTCCATAAACCTTCGGAAAATGTTTCCAGGAGCTGAAAAGAGAAGAAGAGCTCTTAAATCTTTCTATGTTCACTGTGAAGAAAAACATAAAAACTGCTGTTAAATGTCAATATTTATATGTGTTCTTTTAGGTTCCCTGGTGCCAAGAAAGTAAAATCATGGCTTATGGAATGTAGTATTTATAGTAGTTTATGTTTGCTTGCTATTGAGTTGGACTGATTTTACTGATGCTATTCGTCATGTTTTAATCAATACCAGAATAAACAGCAAAGTTCAGATTCCACACCAAGGGACAAAATATTTACTACATCTAATAATATTTAAGAGCTTTAGTAATGAATTTTAAAACCAAACTGACCATTATAAGACAGACAGAAAATGTAATTGTTTACATCTGCGTTCTTTAACGTTTTATCAACATTAAATAATGTTTTATTTTCCTTTAATGGATAAAACATCTTCATTTGTGTGACAGTGAGGCTGTTCTGCCACTAAGAGGCGACAGTGTTCACTATTTGTCCTCATCAGTGTTTTTTTCTTCCTCACTTCTCCTCAATATCCCTCAACTCCTGTCCTTCTCTTTCTCGTATCACCCATCATTTTCTCTTCCTCCATCTGCAGCCTTTTCTCGTGTTCTCTTTCTTTCTTTTACCCTCTCTAATTTCAATTTCACCATCTTCACTTGGCTAAATATTGCACTCGTTCTTTTTCTCTCACATTTATTTTTACCACCTTTCTCTCAAATTTAATCACTCCCTCCTCTGTTTTTGAGATGTTCCCTCAAAGCTAAAAG
This sequence comes from Lepomis gibbosus, assembly GCA_029875015.1. Classification (NCBI taxonomy): domain Eukaryota; kingdom Metazoa; phylum Chordata; class Actinopteri; order Centrarchiformes; family Centrarchidae; genus Lepomis; species Lepomis gibbosus. The sequence continues at coordinate 21,389 of JAPMOB010237943.1, forward strand.
CCCCTGTCTTACTTCCCCCTCCTCTCTTCCCTTTCATGCTTTCTCTCTGTCACGGTGAAAGATAGAGATAAGTATGGGTCTGTCAGCACAGGAGAGGAACTCTCAAGTTAAAGGCCCACGTAAGCCCTTGGACATCACCAAACCTGAACCCCCTTTGCCACTGTGACCTTTCACCTTTCACCATTCCTCCAAAACAAACAGGTCATAACCCCCCGCCAGAAAGCAGGAGCCACAGTAGCTTAGGGACGAGACGGGAGGAGAGAGACGCCGATGGGAAGCAGTTTCCCAAAACTGTTTCAATGAGTCGTCTTTTCTGCCAGAGGGAGAGCTGAATGTCTACGTACGCTTTCACTGAAGCAAATTAATAAGACAGACACACACTACCATGACGCTGATCCTGTATGCTGACTGCAAATACGTTTTATATATAACACAGAAAATACATTTTCTATTCCCTTAAGTAACTTTAAGGTCATTAAAATCTAAATTATGTTTACACTGAGTGAAATATTCAAACACGAGACTCTGTGTTTCTGTGTAGAATATTTAATATGTTGTGTGCATATTAGTACGTGTATTTGTATTTTTGGAAACTTTGGGATCTTCACTTGAATTATAATTTCAGTTATGCACAGCAGGAGTTTGGGCCAAACATTTAAATGGTGATATTCCCCTTGTAAATATTCATTCAAGAATGCATAAACATTGTGAAACCAATCCAGAATATTGTGCTTTGACATGTAACTCGTCCAATTTAAAATGACATGATATAAAGATGGTGTTAAACAGCGGCAGCTTTAGGCCTAATCATTATTTCCATTGTTGATTAATCAGTTTATGATTCTGACAAGGAATAAAATAATTGTTATGTCTATTACTACCAAGTTCATGCACTCTTATAGACATGTGAGGCTGATCAACTCCTGCATGTCAATCACTTGTCCTCACTTTGTGTCATATAGACAAACAGCACCGGTACTGGTGGTGAAGGTCTGTGGCCCAAACTAGTGTGAGTTCAATGTCTGCAAAACACTTTCATGAAATGTAGTTTTTGTTTCTCTCACATTAAGACTTTTCTGAGGCCACAAGAATATTAAAATTAGTTGATTATATTCCAGAGTTTGTTCATAGAGGCTTTTACTGTTGCTGTTGGACTGACCACCTGGCAGGACTTGTCCTTTGGTCTCCTCGACTGACACTGTCCTGTCTTTTATGTCCCTCTCTTTTGTTTTTAACTCCTTACTTCCTTACTAAGTGAGACAAAAACAGAAAGAGAGGAAGAGACTGCGAGAAGAGAGATGTGAAGAAGAAAAATCTACAAAAAGCAAAAAGACATATTAGGTATTAAAAAATTTCAGATTTGTCACCTTTATATGTTTAAATATGTTATTTTTTCATTTAATCTGGATTTTGCTTTTATTTTGAAACACAAGTAAAACGTGATGTATCATTTTTCATTTAAAGTATGGTAGGAAACAGAGCTGGTGTTGGTTCAGTTTCATCAGGTGGTTATCAGGTAAACCTTACCCCTCCTGTATTGATCAGCTACTGTTTGTGTTGAGACGCTGTCAGCAAAGACCCTTTGACCTTTCTCTCAGATCGATCACAGCTTCTGAGTGTAGCCAGGAACTTGTATGCGCAGTGCATCTGGAATGTTTCTTTGATCGATTAACAGGCTGCTGTGGCCTACGACCTTTGACCTCCTTTCTGTTGGGTGCTGCTCGTAATGTTGGAAATGAAGGAATCGAGGCTTGTTCCGATATTAAATACTAATATTAACTAATATTAAATCAGCAGATTACATGTCCGTCTGTGGGTGAACTGTTACCCAGTCGGAGTGATGATTTACTTTTTTTTAACTCACCTTTATTTTATTTTACTGCTAAATAAATCGCTCATGGGGAAGTAAAGTTCAGTAAACAATCAGTGTCGGTCTAAATTACATCGAGGACACATTACATCCTGTTTTAAATGTTAGCACTGGATGTATATTGTGTTTGTATGTAAGTGTTGACTCGTCCAATATGGACGTATGAACCTATTTGTCTGGTTCATCCATCTGCTGCTGTAAAGACTTTTAAACCTCCCATTTAAATTTTTTACAGTGTAATTTCCAGCTTCGTCACATGCCTGTGGTATAAAGATTGTCTTTGATGTTGTTGCCAACAAGTTAATATTTTTATTGTGTTTTTATGTGACCAGAAAAACAAGCCAAACTATCACCCTAGCCGAAACTAAGTCAGGTAATACAAGATGAAATCCTCCAAAAATACAGCTGATATTTCACCTAGAATTGGCCCGTGCTAAAAACAGACTCCCACTCTTGTTCCCACATGATGCAGAGAGGGACATTTACAGAGAGAATATCTGAACTAAAACAAGTGACAGAGTAAAAAAAAACGAAAGAAAAAAGGAGCTAGTCTGAGGTCGAGCGAGGGCAGGAAGAGCCGATGAAAGAGTGGAAAAAGACACGGAGATGAACAGACAGATAGACAGGGATGATGAAGAGTGTGAGGGAGATGGGCCGACTCCCTCCAAGATAACGGATCGTCATGGCGACCGGCCTGTCAGTCAGTCTGTCAGCCACATCTACTCCTGGCCCCATTACAGCGCTCGGCCTCACCCCAGCTCATACAATGGCTCTTCTGTGTGTATCTGTGTGTCTTAGTGTATGTCCCTACCCACAGAGCTATTAGCAGGTACTCTGGACCAACTGGAGAGCCAACCACCCGTCCCCCCTTCCCCACTCTTCCATGTATGAGTGACACAGGAGCCCTGATGGCTCCCCAACCCCCTAAAGACAGCACGGCGACATGGCGAGTCCGTCTTTTGGGGGATGAAGAAAGCGGAAGTGTAGTCACTTCACTAAAGGTCTGGTTTAACCGGGATGTTATCTTACCAAGTGTAAAAAAATGTCCTCTTGCTACACAAACTTTTCATCAGGGTAGCTCAGAATATACTTGTACTGACAGAAGGTAAAGAGAATAAAAGTGCAAAAGCTTATTATTATTCTGCAAATCATAGTCCATAGAGTTAAAATAATAATATTAACATTAAATGGTCAAACTTTGAGATGTTTCTCCTGCAAAGCTCAACTTTCATCTGAATTTTTTGCACTGTTATTTCGTTTTTCAGCTGTTATTTAATAATGAGTTCCCAGTTACTGTCAGCAATCCAAGCGTTTCTCAAATTTTAACAAATAAATTTGTGATCGGATGAAACAAGCAGGTAAAATCTACAATAGGAAACGAAATACGATCCATCCATCGTCAAATGCTTAGGGTTGCG
>JAPMOB010237945.1:7372-19269 GCA_029875015.1 Lepomis gibbosus
GACTAAGTCTACTGCCAGGTTAGTGAGTCAGTGGTTATTTGAGCTAAATACTCACGTCAGGTCACAATGACAATATTAACGGATGTTTAACAGGCATAATGTGTTCTGTATCTGTTATTTAGTATGTTTTGTTTTAGGGTTCAGTCCGGTCTGTTGTCCTATGTCCAGTTTGTTAATGTCATTGTGGGCTTTGTTAACTGTTTGGTTATTGTCTCTTAGCCACTCTGTGTTATTTGTTCTGTCCCTATTTGTGGTGTTGCTAACGACTTGCGTTAAACTCCCTGTTGCGGTCCTGTTTAGTTTAAACTTTAGGAGTTGGTCCATGTTTCCTGTTTGTGGTTGGTTCCTGGTCTTGTGTTCTCTGTTTAGTATTCCCTTGTTCATTTACTGGTTCTGTTCAGCTCACTTTGTACCTGTCTGTCACGTATTTCAGTGTAGCCTTGTTTGTTATGTTATTCATCTGCATCTTTAAGTTTACTTAGTATCTGTCTTGTCTCTTAGGTTTAGCTCTGCATCTCAGCCCTGTGTCCTAGTTCTGTGTCTCAGTTCAGTTTAGCCTGTTGGATTTTCCCGTTTTGCCTGTTGCCGTTGTGGATTAAAATCCCTGAACCTTATCTCTGCCTTGGTGTCTTGCGTTTGGGCTCACCTCCTCTGCGCTCCTTCTCAAATCCTGACATAATGTTTACTATGTTCACCGTTCTTAGTTTCTTATCATGCTAACATTTCAATTAGCACTAATAAACAACATATAGATGAGGTAGATGGGCATCCATTAGATAATTGTTGAGACATTTGAGACTTAAAACTATAATTCAAGGTGACCCAAGAGGAAAAAGTCAGGGGGTTGCAAAAGTCATAGGTACATTGTCTGGTGACCATGAATGTCTGTGCAAATTTTTCTTTTGCCAGTCTGTCCAAGTTGTTCCGCCATTTCAATAAAAAAATGAGTCTCAAAAGCCAAGCTCATGATGACGCTAGCAGAACCCTAAAGTCATCAATGTTCATCCTGTTGAGGCCATGAAAGGCAATCCATCCAACAGTTTTTGTGATTTTACAGTATTGAACAAAATAGTACATTGACTGACATTGCTATACCTAGATGTATGCTTGGAGGAAAGGTTGTCCCTGCTGAGAAAACCTTTCATTGTGTTTCATTAATATTTTTATCTATAAATTACTAGATCATAGATCAACATCCATTTGTTGTCAACATCAGGACAACGCAAAATAAGTAAGCCCCTAATTCCCTGAAGTTTTACAGCCCTGAAAAATACTTTTCCTTGAATTATACAAATGTACATAGTAGGTAGAATCCCAGAAGTGTAGAATCCAAAACAATGCTGCTTCGTCTTCTGTTTCCAATTACCCATCACATGACCTATCCATCCATCCTTATATCCATCCATTCATCCTCCTTCATTGCCTTGTGGCCCAGCCTTGCTATATCCCTCTTCTCCCCGCCAAAAGAGGACACATAAGCAGCGCGTGATTAAGTACTTAGCACAGAGTTTCCACTGTTTTTCCCTCATGAAAGGAGCTCTTGTCCCACCATCCTGAAGGAGCAAAATGAACAGTTCCCTCATTCCCCCTGACTCTTTGAAGAGCCGCTGTGACCGAACGACTCTGGAGGACTCTGTACTCAGCACCCCAGTAGGCTAGAGTCACAGGAAAGGTCAAATATCAATGAGCGTTTGAATGAATCTGCTTGAAGAATACAATAAAAGATTTATGTTGTGTAGTACCCAATACATCCCTTTTGACCTTTGTTGTTCTAGTTGATTGTACACTGGAAAAAGACACTTGGAAAAGATGCCAAGGAGAGGTCAAATCCCCATGATAATGAGGGTTCTCAAAGAATTACTTTGTGATGACTGTCATTGTTAATCAATTAAATGAAGACTTATTTTTAAGTTCTGATTTGACTAAAGTTACATGTATTGCTTTTTTATTCCAAAGAAGTAAATGAGGAAACACCAATTTAATGGTCATACACAAATGCAAATCAAAGTTGCCAAAAACAGATCACAAAAGACAAAATATACCTTACAATTGGTAACGTTTTGCAGCGTTTTTCAGGCCCTTCTTTACAAAATGCACTGTAAGCCTATAAAAACAGGCAGGGCCAGTCAGATAAAAATTGCCACTTCATAATTACACAATGTTATGGTTTTAAGTATATGCAATTGTTTCAACAGTGGTATCATAGTAGTATTGTACAATCCTTTCTGTATGAGTTATTTTTTATGGGAGGCAATGATAACAACCGGGGGGAAGAAGAAGGTTACAGGTTTCCTGTGCAGCTATTAATGCCATATAATTACACTCTGCGTCATGCAGTTAAGTGTTACACAAACAATAACATCAACAGAGAACAATTACAAAGCCAACGTAAACTTTACAGGAGGATAGTAATCATATTGTAGTTTTGTTTCGGAGCCAAAAATAAGCAACATACAAAAAAAGCAAATACAACATGAAAGCCAGTTCATTGACACCAAGGAAAACTACAAAGGTCATATAAGCACAGCTTACAAAGATAATAAAAAGTACACAATGTATACAAGTAGAAAATGTTGAAAAAATAACCAGAGAAATGTGTTGTACCTTGATAAAAACACATAAAACCAAGACAATTTTTCAAATTAGCTGTGTATGAAGATATTCTTCAGCCCAAAACATACCAATGGCATGTTAACTTGCTGCATATATACCTATCATCTATTGTACATAGCTCTTATTTTGAGTGCTACTTTCAAAAAAGCTAACCACCAATAACTGGAATTAAAAGATTTTCCCTCTTGACAAGCTGAATTCGTCCAGTTTAAGTTTCCCACCCCACCACCTTTTTTGGTTTACTTATTTTGAGATCAACACTTGAAAAAGTTGGCAACAATATTTAGGCAAACAAAGTTTCTTTTGCTTAAACTGATCCACAGTCAAGGCACATTTTAACACTTAAGGCACGGTACCATTTAGCCTTACAACCTTCCCCTAAAACAATGAAATTAAAGCAGAGTATTACTTAAGCATGAATCTACTAGCTTAAAATAATATTATACTTAAGGGACAAAACATCTTTGAAGGTTTTTTCACACAATAACCCAATGGCATAAACAAATTCAGAGATGAGAATAGCTCAAATGGCGATATTGACCAAGTTTCTCAACTAAACCTACATGGAGTATTTGTCCAGCTAAGGATACTGCAGATGCTGATGTATTACGGAAAAAGTAAGTGAGTTTAAAGTTACTTATAAGTATGACGTAAGTGGGCATGGGATATCTTAGGATTTTATTTTTGGTTTAGTGGTTTAGCTGGTTGAAAGAAATGTACAGTAAGAACACATTCTGGTGATTTGGTGTTAATAGAAGTATGACAGAGGTATAAAACAGCCCTTGTTTGCAGAAAGATCAAAGCTCTTGTTTGGGTTTTAACAAACCTTGTCTGATATAGTTGGACAAAAGAGAGCAAAAATGTTTAATCCAAAAATGTAACATTTCTGTAGAGAATAGCTTTGAAACCAAAGCTAAAGCTCAGCCAGGAATTGAAGGGGACACATGAGCACAGAAGACAATTTCAATGTAGCATAATTTGTGTACTTTGGGGGTGTTGAATTTAGTTGATTAAAGAAAAGTATTCCTAAAAGCATGGTATACCAACCTGAAAGTTGCTCCAGTAGCAAAATAAACAAGGAACATAAAAAGGTGCTTTCTTTGCTAGAGACAACACTCTCCAACAAATCACACTGAAACGTTTAAATGTGACTCTTAATTGCTAATAATTAAGTAGACCCTCATCTGCAAAGAATAGCCTTGACATCAAGAATGAGGATTATTTCTAATTTAGGGTGAATTAAGGTAGAACTTTTTTGTGCATTTTGGTCCAAAACAAAATAAAATAAAAAATAGCTTGCAATCCTCAGAAGATCTAATTTTCTTGTTAATTTTCAGTACCTTCAGTACCCGTGGAGAGTGTCCATAAAAATAGCTATTTTTTTCGATACCTGCATATCAAATTACAGTTACTCAAACTCAAATGTAATCCATATATAAATATAGTGGTGGACATACTGCAAAGGAATAGAGATGAATGAACTGTGGATTATGTATGTGCACCACTGTTTTCACTGTCCAGCTGATCCACAGGTTGTGGTGTGAGATTGATACATAGTTGTTATACAAAAAATCTTGAAATGAAATACAACGTATAGAGGTCATTAGAATACAACTCACCAATACGATTCAACTGCGCTCTCATTTTAAAGGCCTTTCTCACTCTTGACTGGTCCTGGAGTCACAACATACTCACACAGAAAAAATATAAATTCCTTCACTGAAAAACTATCTGGTTGACCTTTGGTCAAATCCATTTTAGTCTCTTTGATATCCATCACAAACTTTGGCCATTTGTCTTTAAAAACATTTATTTCACTACCTGGGGTGGCATAATCGCTGTCTTTTGCTGGGGTATTTTACTTTCTGATGTATCCAAAGTACCCTCCTTGCCCTTCTTCCTGGGTGGCTTTTTTATGGGAGTCTTCTTTGGTGTAGAATCCAACGTTGGATCCCCTGCCCTTGAGCCGTTCAAGTCCTGCTTCTCCGGGCTTTTGGCTTCAGGGTTCCCAAGGTCGATGGTGACCGGTGCCACCATCTTCTGAAGGTTGCTTGAGGTGGGCAACATGGGCTTGGTGGAGCCCTGCTGGTTCATTCCGCTGGAAGGGGTCCTCTTGGCTTTCTGTGGAGGTGTTGGCTTCTCTCTGTTTCCCTTGGGTGTGGAGAGACCATTGGTCTTCGTCAGACCTGTCCCCTCATTCCTGTTGATGCTTTGGGTTTTCTCCTTGAGCTGAGCAGCCAGGAGCGTGGCAGCCTCAGAGTTCATATGAGGGTGAATGACCTTGGGGCTCTTGGGTGGCTCCTTGGTGGTCTCCTTTGGACTGTCAGCACTCTTCTTCTCAGATGAGGAGCTGTGGAAGTTACTTATCCTCTTGAGGGCATTCTGAACCACACCATTGATATGCTCCATGTGACTGGGACTGCTGTGCTCGTCCCCAGACTTCTTACCTCGCAGAGGTTTGAGTTTGCTCGGGGATCCATTGATGTCTGCCACCTTTCCCTCTTGTTTTTTCTGTTGCTCACGGCTCTTCTCCTTCATTTTATGCTGCTCCTCGCTCTTGGCTGAGCCGTCACTGGAGCTCCTCTTCTTCTCCTTTGGCACTGCAAGTGCCTTCATTCCCCCCTGTCCCTGCTGCTCTGACTGGGGAGAGCCTGTATTATTTCCATGTATCCACGATACTTTGGGCTTAGTGGATGGGTCTGGTGGGCGAGGTTTGGGCTTGCCAGGTGAAGGTGGTGGCTTTCCATTGCGTTTAGCCTCTGGTGTAGGAGTGCTATCCCCATCCTTGCCGCTGATATCGTCCTCCTTCGACTGCTTGGAGAGGCGGGCAATGCGGGCGTAGAGGGCCGCAGTAGTGGACTCAGAGCCACTGGTGGAGCCTTCACTGTCAGAGGACTTGAGGAGGGGCTGTTCGCTGCCATCTGGCTTTGTGACACTGGTGTCTTTCAGAGAGGTGTACTCCCCTGCATCCTCTTCATTAGGCAGAGCGTCTGACATCTCCGCTGCCAGGCTGGGGCTGTGTTTCTCTTTGTTTTCGTTCACAGATTCTGTGGATCATTGAAAGACAGTATTAGTCAAGGATTATCTATCTAACATTCAAAATTAAAATTAATTAATTAAAAAAATAATTAAAATTACTTTTACTTTTACTTTTTTAGAACAAATATAAAGAAAATATTACTCAGATCAGATAATATAAATATTGATACACAAAATCAATTAAAGTGAGATTATGTAATTTATGACAGAAGATGTAACATATTCTTCCTCTTACAATTGTAAAGTTGAATTTGTAAGCAATAAAACTTAATTTTGATACACTTGGGTGTTTTAGTAATACGACCTTACTTAAACTGGCATGACCACTAGCTTGTGGTGGCTAATGTTTACTAATGTTAGCTAGCTTTTAATACAGTGGATATTGCTGGTGTCACTAATTAGCCAGTTCTCTCCAACATGATCATTTTCTACTTGTGATACTATTACACTGTGTTTTAGCATTTAGGATTTTCCTGTAATTATGACTTGTGGCCACTGTGAGGGTTGTATGAGAGTGCTTTATATTAATAAAAAAAGTATACTGTTTTATTCTGTGGATGTTTTTTCTCATTGTGGAGGATGGAGGGTTGTAAAGCACTTTGGGGCAACTTTGTTACTTGTGATTTTGAGAATACAAATGAAATTTACTTTACAATAAAAGTGTATTTAAAATTTAGTGTAAACATACACATACTACATAGCTTTTAAATCTGTAACATCTGAACAATGTGTTACATCTTTGTGACCTTAACAAATAGCAGCTGTCATTGTTTTCATTATAATGAGACATTCTTTTCTTCCCACCAGAGAAGCACTAACATACATGTTTCAAGATATTTAAAGATATCTGTACTACATTATTTTCTAATTTGTATACACATACTTGAGAGTGGAGCAGCATCAAAGCAACAGATCCTATCGGTGTAACTCTAATTCAAAACCCTTTCTTGATGTTTACAGTGATTATTCTGTGCCCAAGGCTCAAAATCAATTGTTCCAAAGCCCTTGAACCATTCATGTGGAGAATGAGAACTAAGCCACAACTACTGAGGAAGCACTAAAAAAATCACGGAACACACAAAAAAATACCCCAAAATAAAACCTGACTTGGACTGTCAGACTTCAAGAATAGAAACTGATACAATTGGGTGTTTTCCACCAAACTTCAAGGAGTTAGTCACTGTTTGGATTTGTGCCATGTGCTGACTTGACCATTCCATTTCCTGTTTATACTTTCCTTGTTCTTGACACAAAACCTGGACCTAGTATGATAAAGACACTATCTCCCTAACTAGATTTACAGAAATGGGTGAGTCACTGCATGGTCACATTGGGGATCTTAACTTCTTCAGAAACGTTTGTCTAGCAATGTATATGAAAAGGCTCCTGTGCATGCCAAAGACAAATTATGGATTTATGTGTGTCATTCCAGATAACTAAACTGTTTATTTATCCTTATGATGACTCACCTTCATGGGGCACACAGTAAACTGGCCCCTCGTCTCCACTCTCAAAGGAAGAGAAAGACTCCTGGGACGACCAGGAGGAGGGGGAGGGCTGCTCGGCCACTGAGGGGGGCTCGATGAAGCTGCAGTTGAAGGTGTTCTCTGGGTCATGGTGGGCCACTGAGAACAGAAAACAAATGCCGAAGCCAAAAGGTCAGCCAGAGGGTATTGTACCGTGTTACAAGAACAACAGTCTGTTCTCACTCACTCTCACAATGGCTGCAGAGTTGTAGAAAGTGTTGGATTATGAGGAGAAATTTTCTGAATTTGACAAAAGATGTGTATTGGATTAGATTCGCATACACCACATTTAAGTGAGTCTGTGGAAAAACTGTGTTTTATTTATTTATTTTTTTGCATGTGAATATGTTAAAAAAGGCTCCGACATTATTGAAAGAGAATGGTGATATTTGTATATATATTACAGCTGCTCAGATTTTGATGGAACATTTATTCCTAGCAGGTGAAAAGGAAAAAGCACACAATACCAAAATCAACCCAAGACTACCGGCATTGTACTAGGGCAGCAGCTCCTTGTTGACAAAAACTGCCTGTGCTGTTGTAAGGGGAAGCAAGAGATACATTCATCCTTTTAAAATATTACCACAATTTTTTTTTCATTTATAAATGAATAAAAAAATTTAGTTGTATGTTAGCCATTATGTATTGTTATGTTATTTTCTCAATCTACAAGACACTAAATTATACACTCTAATTCAATTGACCAAATGAAAGTGAAAATAAAGCAAAAACGGCTTAAAATATATATAATTTTTTTAAAGCAATGGCTCACGGTACAGTATAATATCTGATATACTAATTAAGTATTCATATCGGTATCATCTTCCACTGAATACTCTCCATCAATGATATGTAGGTTGAGTCATGTTTCTTTCTGCGTCTTTCTCAGTCCTCCTCTTCCTTCCTCCCCTTTAGACACTGCAGCATTCTGCAGACCCTCCAGTCTCAGGACAGCTGTGGTTTCTGTGGGATACTTGTGGTTGATCTTCCCATCTGGCGTGAACAGTGCAGTTTTGGCCTAAACAGTCCTGGGCGTTAACTCGACATGGCCGACCACATCAGATGCTCTGTTTACATGCCCGATGACACATGGGTCCATCCGGTTGTTTAGACCTTAGATAAATCCCCCCATGGAAAAAATCCCCTAACTGTACCAGCCAGGACACTGGCCAGGAACAAATCCTGACTCTTTAGCTGTTGTTGTTTGACTGTAACTAAAAAGATGAACTACTTAAAGAGATCTACGACTGGATCTTTGCAGACTTGGTGACTTAGTAGAAGCACTATCAGATGAAAAACTGCATTTACTTTGTATTTCATCTGTAATATCAGGGTATGGGAAGCCTATGTCACTCAGCTTTGTTTAAAGTCTCACTGCATCTCTCTGTGTTAGTGTCTGATATGCACGCACTTTTATCCGTTTAGAGGTTCCTCTTTCCGTGTAAACTAAACTTGTTGGGTTTATTTTTCATCATAAACCAGCCTGATGTTTATTGTCTTGCTTCCCATGTCCATCCATCTGCCTCACACCATGTGACTTTCTGTTGTGCCGTTCTTGGTTTCAACTGCTTTCAACATTTTCTCAAACAACAACCAGATTTTGTCATGGTCAAATCAGAAGTGGGTCATAGAGGGTGTGTGTCTGTGTGTGCACCATATAAATGTTTTGTGTAGCAATATGTTTGTACAAAGCAATTTTCAAGGATTTGTTTTGTTTTTCCTTGAGGCTGCTGAGTTGTATCCAGTTTTCCAAATTATAGATTTTAACTTTATGTTGCTATGTCAGTTAGAAGATCTGTATTAATTTCATGCTGACATGCTAAGAAATAACATTCATTACGTTAATCTTTATTGCTACACTGATCTAAAACCATTGTTCCTTAACAAGATGTTCTTATATCTAATGTAAGACCAAACAAATCATTATTCCTACGCAAACCCAAACTACATGTTTGGGTTTGCGTAGTCTAATGTATTTGTGTCACTCATATGGTGCATAATGTCAACACAGGTGCAACATGTCTACAATAAGAAGGCACAGATGTGTGTAAAAGGGGGAAAAAGACCAAGAATAACAAGAATTTCAAGAGGGGACTTCCATCCAAGGGCACCCATTTATGAGATTATTTAAAGATATCCTGTTTACCAGAATAATACAAATCTGCTCTGTATATGTGCAGCTAATGTTGGCCTGTTGTGGCTGCAAAAATTACTCAAAAATCTAAAATGGTACTACTTTTCTGATTGGATTAAGTGTAAAAAAAGAAATCAGCTTTATGTGGATGTGGTAGATTAATAACAATACTGTATACAGAACGCAGCAAAATATTTATCCAGAGGTTTCACAAAACATAATTTGCCCAAATCCAATGAAAGGAATACATAAATGAACAAGACGGGGTCTGTCTTCTCACTTCTGCCCCTGTGCAGCAGCAGGCAGACGGACAGATACTCTTGAGTGACTGAGGAATGTATAGCAGCTAACTATGCAAAGACTTCAGTTAAGTTAGTCAACAGGCTAACACATGGGCATTTTGCGACATTACTTGTATGCAATGAACAACTGCTGCCCTTGAAAGCTGCTCCCTCCAGACTGTGGGTCTAGCGGGGCAGACTGTTCTGCAGACTGGACGCCACCGTGATCCCTCCCAACATGAAGGCCAACACACAACAGGGCATTATTGACACATCCCAGCTGCAGAGCTACACCACCACAGTTGCTCAGTGGGGGGATGCATTACCAGACCTGAGGCAGAGGTACTCCAAAGGCGAGAGAGCTGGGCTGCAATAAGAATGTTGCCGGTTCAAATGGTCAAATGGTCCAGCTGTGGAAATCTGGGCATATTATCATTTGCCAATAATACAAAAAACAATATGTTAAATGGCCTGTGTCAGGGTTACAGAGTCTAAAACAAATACAGTACACTGAACGACATCCAACATGGCCACCTCGAAGCCTAATAGCCTAATAAGTGTAACAGATGCAAGTTTGTTCTCACTAAAACAGCCATTTTCCCCTTTGTTTCATCGTAATTAATGTAACTTCAGGGTGTGAGAAAGTTTTCTTCAGGCAGCTCAAACTGCAGGAATGTGAGGTTGAAATTTGCAAACACATTTGCACTCCTAGCCAACTTTCCCAGGATAAATAAAGATGAAAAAAGCAGGTGGCGCTGCTCTCAGCCCTCACCCATGGGGAAGCTTTTGGACACAGAGGACGCAAGGAATGCCTGACCGACGTGTATCTGTTGGGCGTGGAGTAAATATGCTTAGAATGGAATGCCAAACTACAAACAAATAGCCCTACTTTTGCCAAGAGGCAAATACATGACACTGTGTTCATGTAGCTATTTCTCTGAGGCTAATCATGCTAACAGAGGAGGTTATGTTGTCTTCCTTCCCTGCTAATCCTCTGTTCCTTTTTTCGTTTTGTCTTGCCACATCTGTTGCTACTGACCCCGGTGTGGATAAATCACAGTTCTGACACGGACTGGGGTAAATTTGACCACTTCCCGTTTCCAGCCCCATTGGGCCCCCTCTGGAATGTGTGTGTGCAGGACTGCGTAGCCCCAGTCAGAGTTTGAGTTTCTAAATTTTGGCAGACCACGCGTCTGTGGCCCAACAGAAGGCAGAGTAGCAACAATTTGGATAAGGCACACCAGGACGGACATAACAGTTTGAATCGTTTTTTGACTGGGTATTGAGGTCTGTTCTTAAATTTGATTGGTGCGTGGTAGTCTTATTTGTTGTTGTAACAGCCTAAAAATAGATTAGAAAGTAGACAGTATCTTATCATAAAAATGTGGAATTGATTATTTGTTTTTAACTAACACAATGTCCACAAACAAGAATATTAATGTCACACACTTCGATGACAAACTTGTGTATAACAGGGTTGCATTTTGACCGAGGCATAATTGAGACAGATTATTGCTTAAAAATTAAGATGGTTAACTGAGGAGACACATGTTTCTCAGACATGGAAAAAAAGGTCATCATGTTTTATGTCCTTCCACAGTACACTGACTTCAGTGGAATAAATAGTCAAATCACAGTGTTTGGTAATGATGCACAAGCTGAAGCAAAGTTTGGAATTGGCTGTGCAAGACTGAATATACATTTACTGTGTATATACTGTATATATATTTACACACACATATATATTCGACCAATCAATCATTTAACCAATAAATGTCAGATTAGAGAATTGAGAAAGATTCCCATCACAAGTTCCCAGCAGGTCAAAGATTCAATTTACAATGAAACATTTCCTGGTCCCAGCTTGTCAAATATGCGGCTTTTGCTTTTAACAATATATTCATTAAGAAAATTGTTGTGCATTAACTTTCTGTCAGTGGACTAATATAGCAATTGCTTTAATACTACTGCAAATGCCACCCCAAGATAGACATTATTAATCTGCTACTTCAATTAGTAATTAAAACCACTTGCACAAATGGGCTTTTATATACAGTAGGTATGTACAGTAAGAAGTATATTTCCATGTCTTGAAAAAGTATTGCTGTTCTCATATGCTATACATGGCAATACATTTACCCTGCAACTGTAGTCAATAAAGAGTATCTCTTGGAGGAATTCAGATAATTGTATTTTTAAACCATTAAAACTGTTTATAAATGCTGAAGAAAAAAGCTCCAGTTTAGGGTTGTAATAATATGAACACATGGCATTTGAAGGTGCCAAGAATAATAAGGGGCTCTA